>JBBBDQ010018357.1:0-17469 GCA_037127315.1 Ascarosepion bandense | reverse complement strand
ATCAAGGAGGGCGAGTGGCAGGTGGTTACCAGGAAAAGCAAAAACGCCTTCTCCGGCGAAGGTGCCGCCGCCTGCCAAGGGGCCGGCAAAACAAACTCCAGCCAAAGTGCCGGCTCCGACCAAGCAGAAGGAGTCCCCTGTGAGGGTGCCGCATGTAAAAGGAGCCCACACCAAAAAAGTCGCCAACCAAACAGGCGAAGGAAAAGGCTTCTTCCCCCAAAATAGATGCACCAGAACCCATGGAAGTGGGAAGAGCGTCTTCTAAAACGCGGGAGAGAAGAGGAGGAAGAAAACAGGACAACCCTAAGAGTAGGAGGAGAAGCAGGAGCACCGAGAGAAGAAAACCAGCCGACAGATGCTCGTCCTTACCGGTATCCCCAGTAAGGTGGACTTATGCGGAGAAAGCAAGAAGCCTTCCCTCCTCCCCGCACAAAGCTTCCCAGTCCCCAACCTTCAATTTGACCCCTTAAAAAACACATATCTGCAACTCCCTCTCCCTCCCCCTCTCCTATGCCCACTCCCACCCGGGCAAAAAGAAGAAAGTCTCTACCCCAAGGCGATGCCTTGATGAAAGTCGATGAAAACATTGTGGAGGAGTGGTCGTCACAACAGGAGGCGCAAGCTCTTCTAAAGCCAATTCAAACTGACTTCGGTCAACAACATGTCCACGGAAGACCCTAAAACTTTTCCCAGGCCCCAGGAGTTATTACCCTCGTTAGAAACACCGGGGCAACCTGAGGGTTCGGGAACATATAGAACAAGTCCAGAAACACTATCCCAAAATCAGGACGGTGTCTGAAAACACTCCTGAACTCAAGAAGATGGCCAAGAACTGTGCTGGGAGGTTCCCAGTTTTACTCCACCCCTGCTTATATAGGGTGGCAAAAACTAACCCACCCTACGGACGTCGGCGGATTGTCCTAGACGGACGGATTACGTCCGACATAGGAACGGGTTCCCTAGGACAGTCCGTCGGGGTCCTTCCACCAGAGATTTCTATCCGGTATGTGACTAGTGCCTTTGTTGCATGTTTTTTGTTTTTCTTTTTCAGGTCTAAGGAATGTCTATTAAGATAGCCAGCCTGAATGCGAAGGGCCTGAGGGATCGGGGTAAGGCGGCTCGGCTCAGCTTCGTGACCTCTTGTCCTTCGGCGGATGTGGCCGCGATCCAAGAGACTCACTTTCGGTTTGCGAAGCCGACTTTGTGTGCTGTCTTAACGACTTTGTCGTCTATTCAGCATATGGGAGTTGGCATGCCAGAGGTGTTTCTTTGCTGGTCAAGCGTACCCTGGACGCGAGGATTGATCTTGTCCATGTCGGTGCCGAGGGGCTGGCTGATCGTGGCCGATATTGCAGTGAAAGCAAGTCGTTCCGGCTGATTGTGGTTTATGCGCCCAATGTTCAAGGTGAGCGAGTCTCTTTCTTTTGGCTGTTGGAGCCCTTCATGGTGGATCCAACACGGCTAATCTTAGTTGGGGACTGGAATGCCGTCCTAACCCCCAAATGGGATAGAGGAGGGGCGCTAGTGGGGTATATGGTGATCGAAGCCTGGGTGATCTGATCGGCGAATTTGGTCTCGTCGATAGATACCGGGTCGATCATCCGGATGGGAGTATGTGGACGTGGGCGCTTAATTGGCCTTTCTACACCCGGGTATCTGCGTACCTGATAGGATGTTAGTGAGAGTGGCCGACATAGACTTCTTAGAATGTCCAACGTTCCACTGGTTAGGCTACTCGGACCACAAACTCGTTTGTGCCCGAGTGGTGTTAGACTTTAGGCCTAGGTTGGCTGGTTATTGGAAGTTCAATCAGTCCTTACTGGACAGGCGGGACTTTCGTGACCAGCTGACAAAACTAGTTCAGCGGGCGTTAATTGGGCGAGTCATTGGGAGTAAGTGGTGGGTTAACTCATGACCTAATAGGGTCTTTTGCCACCAAATATAGCCAGCGGCTCAAACTAGATAAGGTTGCGGAGGCAAAGACACTTAGAACCAATTCTCCCGGGCGGAGGCTGGTGGGATCCCCTAGAAACAGCCTTAGCCAGGGAGGCCCTGGAGCGTCTGACTAGCGGGCGCTACATGGGTCGTGGGTTAAGTAATTAGGGCTAAGTTAAGTAAGATGTCTTCCGAAGCTGTGAAAATGGGCGCAGAACTGCGCAAGGAAGAAATTCGCTGGCTGGCGACCGGTACATTCGAGAGGTGCGCGACCCGGAGGACATCTCCTTAGGTCCACTGACGACATGCGGGGCGTTCCGGCAGCATTTCGAACACCGTTTTACCAAGGAGCCCGGTCTCCGTGACGAGGAGTCGACAGCTATTTCCGGCTGACTTTCGGCTCCCCTGCCGGCTGAAGCGGCTAGCTGTGAAGGGGAGATTACGGAGGACGAAATCTACGCGGCTTTGAAGAAGGTCGGCAGTGGCAAGCTGCCAGGTTTGGATGAGCCTGCTCCATGAATTGTGGCTTCTGGAGGACGCTTCAATCTTTTTGTCCCGATCTTGGCTGTCGTGTTCAACCACTGGTTTCGGCAGGGGTCCATCCCCGGTCGGATCACCAGGGGCGTGATCACGCTGTTGAGAAAAGGCAAGAAGGTTGTATAAATTAGATGATTACAGGCCCATAACTCTCCGCTAAACACAGAGTTAAAGATTTTGGCCAAGATCCTGACGAACCGCTTGCAGCTAGTTGCCGAGCCCTGTTGGAACCGGATCAGACTTGTTCTGTGAAGGGACGAACAATTCAGAGCAACCTGCACTTGATTCGCACGATCATAGAGGTGTAGAAGACGACGACGAGGCCGCGCTGATCAATTTGGATCAGTCCAAGGCATTTGATAGGATTGACCATGGCTACCTGGCTGTTGTCCTGCAGGCCGCCGGATTCAAACCCGACTTCAGCCGCTGGATTAGCCTCTCTGTATCGCTCCCCCCAGGCTGTGGTACAGGTGAACGGGAAGCTGTCGGGCGCTTTCGCGCTGTCTAGGTCGGTCCGACAGGGTTGTCCACTGTCTTCTCCTTTATGTCTTGGCGTTGGAGCCCCTCCTTCGCCGCCGAGGTGGACGACTGGCAGTCCGGTCCTGCGTGGAATTGCTGTCCCTGGTGGAGCTCGAGCCAGGGTTTCCGCGTACGCTGATGACGTAACGACCTTTGTGTCCTCCCGCGGGACATAGAGGCGGTACAACAGGCGCTTGAACGGTACGAGAAGGTGACAGGGGCCAGAATTAACCGCGACAAGTCATCCGGCTTGCGGTTAGGTGCCTGGAAGGGTGTTTCCTCCCGGGGCTCCCTTCAGCTGGACGGACGGCCAAATGTCCTCGAATTGGTTCCGGTCCGACTCTATAGCCGGAGAAAAACTGGTCGGAAATACTGGCAAAGGTCGGCGCGCCGGTCAAGACTTGAGCACGACGGAGTCTCTCCGTGCGGCCGGCGGAGGTGTGTGTAACACATACCTCTTCTCAAGATCCTTACCGGGCTGTCAGTATTTCCCTTGTGGCGATCATGAGAAGGCGCTCGAGCGTTTGCTACTCTCCTGTCTGTGGAGAGGACGCAAGCACATGGTCGACAAAGGAGTCTGCTGCTCCGTCCGTGTCAAGGGGGTCTGGGGATGCCACACTTGAGGAGCCATGTGCTTGCTTCGGAGGTTGGCATTCTCAGGGCGCGCGGGGCGTTGGAGGAAGATCGGTTGCTTGCGGGGTAGGGGTGAGGGACATGCGAAGTTCCCTGTCGCTTACCACTCACTCCCCCGACCCTATGGCTGACCGTCAGGCCTTTGGGTGCGACCGAAATTCCCGTTCAATTGTCCATGGTTTGCAAGCCATTCCACGGTCCAGTGACCTTTCACAGCCCAGGGGCGGACTCTTCCATCGGGGATTAGTGGAGGGTGCCGTGAAGGATAAGCTGTGGAGTAAGCTCGGTATGTCGAGAGTGGAGTATCGCTCTCATTGGTCTCGGGCACAGGTGCGGATTGGCTCAGCAACTCTGAGTTTTCTCTGACCTGGCGATTGGCTCGGAATGGTTTGTCGCTCAATGACAGGCGTTTCGCGATGGGCCTGGCGGATTTGCCAGATTGTGAGCGTTGCAACCTTGGAATTAAGGAGACGTCTGCGCACGCCTTCTTCCATTGTTCGCGCGTTCGCCCGTTGTGGGAGCGTGTCGGCGAGTTGACTGCTCGTATCGCGCCGCGGAGCTTGTGCTCATTGACCGCGCATACGCTGCGGGATACGTAATGTGTCGCCCCCGTACTCTGGAGTGAAGCGGATGGGTGTTTCGGACGCTACTGGCCACGGCTAGAATGGCATCGGATGACGCGACTGGAGGAAGTCTGGTGGGCGGCCGTCTTTTCGGATCAGGATTTAATCCGATATTTTGAGCACCAGCTTCAAATGAAGATTAGAACTGAAACGGAAACGGCTGCATCCGACAGAGTTCGGCGAAAGGTGGATAAATGCGGCGAGCCTGGTTCGCGGACTGGGGCCAGCCTTGATTTTCAGATCGCTAGTCGCATCGGTGGATTCCTCTGGAACCCTCCCGTTAAGCAAGCAGTTTTGTGTACCTAGTTAATGTGGGAGTGACTGTGTTTGTCCCGGCTCGTTCCCGGCTCCACTGCTTGTCATGATCCAGTTCGAGATCCCCATTGTCCATTGTTATTTTGTCCCAGTTTTACTCGGCTGGGTCAGTCTTATATATTCTCCAGTCCACCCTATTTACCCGGTTCACCCATTCTTTAGAAAGAGAGCGGCTTGATTTTGTCTCTTCAGGTAGAATACAGTGGCCTCTTTAATTGTGAGGGTGGGTTTGGGTCTTACTAACATTATGTATATATATTCATTTGAAATTGTTTTTGTTTTGGGGATTTTTTGTTTCTTCACAACCCTTCCCATCATATCATTTCATTAAAAATTTATAAAGCTATTTTTGTAATTATTGTACATAGCAAAAATTTCATGTACATTTGGGGGTGTTTTTGTAGGTCCCCAGGTATGTTTTTGCGGTATTTTGGTGTTTGACAAGTATGAGTGTCGATGGACAAATTCTTGCACCATAGCTATCGTAATGTATGCATGGGTCGTGAATCTTTGATTAGTCAGGGTATAGGATAGAGTACTTGAAGACCAACTCAAGTTTTGTTCCCTCCTGTTTTCATTTGAGCCATAATTCTGTAACTTTTGCAGAATAAACACACATACTTCTCCCCTGCCACAGGAGATTTTGTTTGTCTTTTCTAACAATTTTTCTGTTTCAGGACGTAGTCTCTTTGGGTGACACTGTGACTAGTGCAAATTCCATCAGGGTTTATAGCGCTGATAGTGTGGAAGTAGTGGCCTTTTATAAGGACGCGAAAACACCAGGAAAGGCAGAGTAGTCGGTGAGTCCTTAGAGGAGGCCATGGCCTCACTTAGGCAGGAGAGACCTTCCTCCCACCACGGCGTTTGCGGGAGGAAAGGAGGGATTGGGTCATCGCCGCGGATCAATCCCCCTTCAGGAAGTACCAGCAGCTCCAGCATCCCCGAAACCCTCGACCTCTGGGTGGAAGGAGGGCAAGAAACTCACAGTAAAAGGAGAGGAGTATTACGAGCGTATGAAAAACAAATACGCAGAATACATAAAAGGAACTGAGCTGGTCTCCCAGCGAAGAATTGGCACAAATTGAGGCCAAAATAATCACTTTGACGGCTTTGCAAAGACCTAAAAACTCAGAAGATGATTGAGTAGCTAGAGAGGCCTTTGAAGATACACTTAAGGCACTAAAAATTGGCGCCAAGGTTGCAAGGAGGAGAAGCAATGCCGTATGGGACGTCTTGTTTGGCCCACACGAGGCCAAAAGTATGGTCGAGTTTAGTCTTGAGACTAAAACTCTCCAACTGTACACGGAGTATATGGGAGCCAGAAAGGTTAAAATTATTTTTGTAATGGCGTCCCTATGGACATTGCTGAGGACCACGTCGGCGCCTTTTCAAATTACGGAAAGGTGGCCGACGTCTCTCGCTACGGTCGAAGGCGGGCTTCTTCACAGGGATATGACCCTCCACGTGACCTTGCCGAAAAAGAGCATTGAGAAGATCCCAAATATTCTAACCTGCAGGGATCGGACAATATTTATTATTGTAGAAGGGCAGAAAGCCTTGCTGTTGGGTCTGCGGGGCGGCGGAACACGTCGCAAAGACATGCCCGACCAAGAACCCGCCCCCAAAGGCCCAACCAGCCGTTACAAGAAACAGCAAAACCTGCCCCAGTAACACCAGCAACACCAGCACCGGCAGCTAACAAGGAGGGCGAGGCGGCAGGTGGTTACCAGGAAAGCAAAAACGCCTTCTCCGGCGAAGGTGCCGCCGCCTGCCAAGGGGCCGGCAAACAAACTCCAGCCAAAGGCCGGCTCCGACCAAGCAGAAGGAGTCCCCTGTGAGGGTGCCGCATGTAAAGGAGCCCACACCAAAAAAGTCGCCAACCAAACAGGCGAAGGAAAAGGCTTCTTCCCCAAAATAGATGCACCAGAACCCATGGAAGTGGAAGAGCGTCTTCTAAAACGCGGGAGAGAAGAGGAGTGAAGAAAAACAGACAACCCTTGCTATAGGAGGAGAAGCAGGAGCACCGAGAGAAGAAAACCAGCCGACAGATGCTCGTCCTTACCGGTATCCCCAGTAAGGTGGACTTATGCGGAGAAAGCAAGAAGCCTTTCCTCCTCCCCGCACAAGCTTCCTGGAAGTCCCCAACCTTCAATTTGACCCCCCTTAAAAAACACATATCTGCAACTCCCTCTCCCTCCCTCTCCTATGCCCACTCCCCACCCGGGCAAAAAGAAGAAAGCCCTACCCCAAGGCGATGCCTTGATGAAAGTCGATGAAAACATTGTGGAGGAGTGGTCGTCACAGAGGCGCAAGCTTTGGAAGCCACTCCTAAAACTGACTTCGGTCAACAACATGTCCACGGAAGACTCCTAAAAACTTTTCCCAGGCCCCAGGGAGTTATTACCCTCGTTAGAAACACCGGGGGTAACCTGAGGGTCTGGGAACATATAGAACAAGTCCAGAAACACTATCCCAAAATCAGGATGGTGTCTGAAAACACCTGAACTCAAGAAGATGGCCAAGAACTGTGCTGGGAGGTTCCCAGTTTTACCCACCCCTGCTTTTACATAGGTAAAACTAACCTACCCTACGGACGTCGGCGGGATTGTCCTAGACGGACGGATTACGTCCGACATAGGAACGGGTTCCCTAGGACAGTCCGTCGGGGTCCTCCCACCAGAGATTTCTATCCGGTATGTGACTAGTGCCTTTGTTGTATGTTTTTTGTTTTTCTTTTTCAGGTCTAAGGAATGTCTATTAAGATAGCTAGCCTGAATGCGAAGGGCCTGAGGGATCGGGGTAAGGCGGCTCGCCTGCTTCGTGACCTCTTGTCCTTCGGCGTGATGGCCGCGATCCAAGAGACTCACTTTGTTTGCGAAGCCGACTCTTGTGTGCTGTCTAACGACTTTGTCGTCTATTCAGCATATGGGAGTTGGCATGCCAGAGGTGTTTCTTTGCTGGTCAAGCGTACCCTGGACGCGAGGATTGACCTTGTCCATGTCGGTGCCGAGGGCCGGCTGATCGTGGCCGATATTGCAGTGAAAAGCAAGTCGTTCCGGCTGATTGTGGTTTATGCGCCCAATGTTCAAGGTGAGCGAGTCTCTTTCTTTCGGCTGTTGGAGCCCTTTCATGTAGGATCCAACACGGCTAATCTTAGTTAAATCGGCGCCGTCCAACCCCCAAATGGGATAGAGGGAGGGGCGCTAGGTGAGGAGTGGTGATCGTAGCCTGGTTGATCTGATCGGCGAATTTGGTCTGGTCGATAGATACCGGGTCGATCATCCGATGGGAGTGTGGACGGGCGCTTAATTGGCCTTCTACCCGCATTCGCGTACCTGACAGATGTTAGTGAGAGCGGCCGACATAGACTTCTTAGAATGTCCAACGTTCCACTGGTTAGCTACTCGGACCACAAACTCGTTTGTGCCCGAGTGGTGTTAGACTTTTAGGCCTAGGTTGGCTGGTTATTGGGTTCAATCAGTCCTTACTGGACAGGCGGGACTTTCGTGACCAGCTGACAAAACTAGTTCAGCGGGCGTTAATTGGGCGAGTCATTGGGAGTAAGTGGTGGGTTAACCTTAAGGACTCCATTAGGTCTTTTCGCCACCAAATATAGCCAGCGGCTCAAACTAGATAAGGCTGCGGAGGCAAAGACACTTAGAGCTAATTTCCTCCCGGGCGGAGGCTGGTGGGGATCCTCAGAAATAGCCGACTCTTGCCAGGAGGCCCTGGAGCGTTCGACTAGCGGGCGCGCATGGGTCAAGTAATTAGGCTGGGTTAAGTAAGATGTCTTCCGAAGCTGTGGAAATGGGCGCAGAACTGCGCAAGGAAGAAATTCGCCAAGCCGGCGACCGGTACATTCGAGAGGTGCGCGACCCGGAGGACATCTCCTTAGGTCCACTGACGACATGTGCGGGGCGTTCCGGCAGCATTTCGAACACCGTTTTACCAAGGAGCCCGGTCTCCGTGACGAGGAGTTTCACAGCTATTTGGCTGACTTTCCCCGGCTCTTGCCGGCTGGAAGCGGTTAGCTGTGAAGGGGGAGATTACGGAGGACGAAATCTACGCGGCTTTGAAGAAGGTCGGCAGTGGCAAGTCTCCAGGTTTGATGGTCGGCTCCTACGAATTGTACTTGAGGATGTCGCACCTTTTTGTCCCGATCTTGGCTGTCGTGTTCAACCACTGGTTTCGGGCAGGGTCCATCCCCGGTCGGATCACCAGGGGCGTGATCACGCTGTTGAGAAAAGGCAAGAAGGTTGGGAGGGGAATTAGATGATTACAGGCCCATAACTCTGCTAAACACAGAGTTAAAGATTTTGCCAAGATCCTGACGAACCGCTTGCAGCGAAGGTTGCCGAGTCTCTGTTGGAACCGGATCAGACTTGTTCTGGTGAAGGGACGAACAAATTCAGAGCAACCTGCACTTGATTCGCACGATCATAGAGGGTGTAGAAGACGACGACGAGGCCGCGCTGATCAATTTGGATCAGTCCAAGGCATTTGATAGGATTGACCATGGCTACCTGGCTGCTGTCCTGCAGGCCGCCGGATTCAAACCCGACTTCAGCCGCTGGATTAGCCTCTCTGTATCGCTCCCCCAGGCTGTGGTACAGGTGAACGGGAAGCTGTCGGGCGCTTCGCGCGTTGTCTAGGTCGGTCCGACAGGGTTGTCCACTGTCTTCTCCTTTATGTCTTGGCGTTGGAGCCCCTCCTTCGCCGGCCAGGACGAGACTGGCAAACCGGTCCTGCGTGGAATTGTCCCTGGTGGAGCTCGAGCCAGGGTTTCCGCGTACGCTGATGACGTAACGACCTTTGTGTCCTCCCGCGGGGACATAGAGGCGGCACAACAGGCGCTTGAACGGTACGAGAAGGTGACAGGGGGCCAGAATTAACCGCGACAAGTCATCCGGCTTGCGGTTAGGGTGCCTGGAAGGGTGTTTCCTCCTGGGGCCCTTCAGCTGGACGGACGGGCCGGTCAAAATCCCCGGAATTTGGTTCGGTCCGGACTTACAGTTGGAGAAAACTGGTCGGAAATACTGGCAAAGGTCGGCGCGTCGGTCAAGACTTGGCGTCGACGGAGTCTCTCCGTAAAGGGCTTGGCGGAGGTGTAAACACATACCCTTTTCCCAAGATCCTTTACCGGCTGCCGTACTTCCCTTGCGGGCGATCACATAGTTGTGCTCGAGCGTTTGCTACTCTCCTGTCTGTGGAGAGGACGCAAACACATGGTCGACAAAGGAGTCTGTTGCCTCCGTCCGTGTCAAGGGGGTCTGGGGATGCCACACTTGAGGAGCCATGTGCTCGCTTCGAGGTTGGCATTCCTCAGGCGCGCGTTGGAGGAAGATCGGTTGCTTGCGGGGGTAGTGAGGGACATGTTCCCTTGCCTTACCATCACTCCCCCGACCCTATGGCTGACCGTCAGGCCTGGGTGCGACCGAAATTCCTGCTCGAATGTCTGGCGGCCTTGCACATTCCACGGTCCAGTGACCTTCACAGCCTATGAGACTCTTCTATCGGGGATTAGGTGAGGGTGCCGTGAAGGATAAGCTGTGGAGTAAGCTCGGCATGTCGAGAGTGGAGTATCGCTCTCATTGGTCTTGGGCGCCAGGTGCGGATTGGCTCAGCAACTCTGAGTTTTCTCTGACCTGGCGATTGGCTCGGAATGGTTTGTCTCTCAATGACAGGCGTTTCGCAATGGGCCTGGCGGATTTGCCAGATTGTGAGCGTTGCAACCTTGGAATTAAGGAGACGTCTGCGCACGCCTTCTTCCATTGTTCGCGCGTTCGCCCGTTGTGGGAGCATGTCGGCGAGTTGACTGCTCGTATCGCGCCGCGGGAGCTTGTGCTCAATAATCGTGCATACGCTGTGGATAGCTGTGTGTCGCCTCGTACTTGGAGTGAAGCGGATGGTGTTTCTGACGCTACTGGCCACGGCTAGAATGGTGATTTGGACGACGCGACTGGAGGAAGTCTTGCGGGGCGGCTGTCTTTTCGGATCAGGATCTAATCTGATATTTTGAGCACCACTCAAATGAAGATTAGAACTGAACGGAAACGGCTGCATCCGACAGAGTTCGGCGAAAGGTGGATAAATGCGGCGAGCCTGGTTCGCGTGACTGGGGCTAGCCTGATTTTCTTTTTAGATTCGTTAGTCGCATCGGGGTGGATTCTCTGGAACCCTCCCGCGGTTAAGGTAAGAAGTCTTTGTTGTGTACCTAGTTAATGTGAGTGATTGTGTTTGTCCTGGCCTGTTCCCGGCTCCACTGCTTTTGTTATGATCCAGTTCGAGATCCCCATTGTCCATTGTTATTTTGTCCCGTTTTACTCTCGGCTGGGTCAGTCTTATATATTCTCCAGTCCAATTTATTTTTACCCGGTTCACCCATTCCCCTTAGAAAGAGAGCGGCTTGATTTTGTCTCTTCAGGCAGAATACAGTGGCCTCTTTAATTACGAGGGTGTGTTTGGGTCTTACTAACATTATGTATATATATTCATTTGAAATTGTTTTTGTTTTGGGGATTTTTTGTTTCTTCACAACCCCTTCCCATCATATCATTTCATTAAAATTTATAAAGCTATTTTTGTAATTATTGTACATAGCAAAAATTTTTGCGTGTACATTTGGGGTGTTTTTGTAGGTCTCGGTATGTTTTTGGTGGTATTTTGGTGTTTGACAAGTATGAGTGTCGATGGACAAATTTTTGTGGTGAATGAGAAGCATTGTAACGTATGCATGGGTCGAATCTGATTAGCTAGGTATAGGATAGAGTACTGAAGACCAACCCAAGTTTTGTTCCTCCCGTTTTCGGCCTTGAGCCATAATTCTGTAACTTTGCAGAATAAATACACATACTTACCTGGCACAGGAGACTTTGTTTGTCTTTTTCTAACAATTTTTTCTGTTTCAGGACGTAGTCTTCTTTGGGTGACACTGTGACTAGTGCAAATTCCATCAGGCTTTATAGCGCTGATAGCGTGTGGAAGTAGTGGCTCTTTATAAGGACGCGAAAACACCAGGAAAGGCAAAGTAGTCGGTGAGTCCTTAGAGGAGGCCATGGCCTCACTTAGGCAGGACGAGACTCTTCCACCCACCACGGCGTCGGTGGGAGGAAAAGGAGGGGGATTGGGTATTACCGCCGCGGATCAATCCCTTCAGAAGTACCAGCAGCCCAGCATCCCCGAAACCCTCGACCTCTGGGTGGAAGGAGGGCAAGAAACTCACAGTAAAAGGAGAGGAGGCACATGAGCGTATGAAAAACAAATACGCAGAATACATAAAAGGAACTGAGTTGGTCTCAGTGCCAGAAGAATTGGCACAAATTGAGGCCAAAATAATCACTTTGATTACTAAAGACCTAAAAAACTCAGAAGACATTTGGAGTAGCTAGAGAGGCCTTGGAAGATACACTTAAGGCACTAAAAATTGGCGCCAAGGTCAGAAGCGAGGAGAAGCAATGCCGTATGGGACGTCTTGCTTGGCTCCGCTGAAGAGGCCAAAAAGTATGGTCGGCTTAGTCTTGGAGACTAAAACTCTCCAACTGTACACGGAGTATATGGGAGCCAGGAAAGCAAATTACTTTGCATGGCGTCCCTATGGACACAGTTGAGGACCACGTCGGCGCCTTTTTTGGTGTTACGGAAAGGTGGCCGACGTCTCCTCGCTACGGTCGAAGGCGGGCTTCTTTACAGGGGATATGACCCTCCACGTGACCTTGCCGAAAAAGAGCATTGAGAAGATCCCAAATATTCTAACCTGCAGGGATCGACAATATTTATTATTGTAGAAGGCAGAAAGCCTTGCTGTTGGGTCTGCGGGGGCGGCGGAACACGTCGCAAAGACATGTCCGACCAAGAACCCGCCCCCAAAGGCCCAACCAGCCAAACAGCAAGAAACAGCAAAACCTGCCCCAGCAACACCAGCACCGGCAGCTACCGGCGAGGGCGAGTGGCAGGTGGTTACCAGGAAAAAGCAAAACGCCTTCTCCGGCGAAGGTGCCGCCACTCGCCAAGGGCCGGCCAAACAAACTTCCAGCCAAAGTGCCGGCTCCGACCAAGCAGAAGGAGTCCCCTGTGAGGGTGCCGCCTGTAAAGGAGCCCACACCAAAAACTTCGCCAACCAAACAGGCGAAGGAAAAGGCTTCTTCCCCCAAAAATAGATGCACCAGAACCCATGGAAGTGGGAAGAGCGTCTTCCTTAAAACGCGGGAGAGAAGAGTGAAGAAGAAAAACAGGACAACCCCAAGAGTAGGAGGAGAAGCAGGAGCACCGAGAGAAGGAAACCAGCCGACAGATGCTCGTCTCTACCGGTATCCCCAGTAAGGTGGACTTACGCGGAGAAAAGCAAGAAGCCTTCCTCCTCCCTGCGCAAAGCTTCCCAGTCCCCAACCTTCAATTTGACCCCCCTTAAAAAACACATATCTGCAACTCCCCTCCTCCCCTCTCCTATGCCCACCCCCACCCGGGCAAAAAGAAGAAAGCCCGCAATTTCAAGCGATGCCTTGGTGAAAGTCGATGAAAACATTGTGGAGGAGTGGTCGTCACAGAGGCGCAAGCTTCAAAAGCCACTCCTAAAACTGACTTCGGTCAACAACATGTCCACGAAGACCCTTTAAAAACTTTTCCCAGGCCCCAGAGTTATTACCTCGTTAGAAACACCGGGGGTAACCCGAGGGTCTGGGAACACATAGAACAAGTGCAGAAACACTATCCCAAAATTAGGATGGTGTCTGAAAACACTCCTGAACTCAAGAAGATGGCCAAGAACTGTGCTGGGAGGTTCTCAGTTTTACTCCACCCCTGCTTATATAGGGTGGTAAAACTAACCTACCCTACGGACGTCGGCGGGATTGTCTTAGACGGACGGATTGTCCGACATAGGAACGGGTTCCCTAGGACAGTCCGTCGGGGTCCCTTCCACCAGAGATTTCTATCCGGTATGTGACTAGTGCCTTTGTTGCATGTTTTTTGTTTTTCTTTTTCAGGTCTAAGGAATGTCTATTGGGTTATAGTCAGCCTGAATGCGAAGGGCCCGAGGATCGGGGGTAAGGCGGCTTCGCCTGCTTCGTGACCTCTTGTCCTTCGGCGTGGATGGGCCGCGATCCAAGAGACTCACTCTTTTGTTTGCGAAGCCGACTTGTGTGCTGTCTAACGACTTTGTCGTCTATTCAGCATATGGGAGTTGGCATGCCAGAGGTGTTTTTTTGCTGGTCAAGCGTACCCTGGACGCGAGGATTGACCTTGTCCATGTCGGTGCCGAGGGCCGGCTGATCGTGGCCGATATTGCAGTGAAAAGCAAGTCGTTCCGGCTGATTGTGGTTTATGCGCCCAATGTTCAAGGTGAGCGAGTCTCTTTCTTCGGCTGTTGGAGCCCTTCATGGTGGATCCAACACGGCTAATCTTAGTTGGGGACTGGAATGCCGTCCTAACCCCCAAATGGGATAGAGGGAGGGGCGCTAGCGGGAGGAGTGGTGATCGTAGCCTGGTTGATCTGATCGGCGAATTTGGTCTGTCGATAGATACCGGGTCGATCGGTCCTGGATGGGAGTATGTGGACGTGGGCGCTTAATTGGCTCTTCTACCCGGGTATCTGCGTACCTGGATAGGATGTTAGGTGAGAGTGGCCGACATAGACTTCTTAGAATGTCCAACGTTCCACTGGTTAGGCTACCGGACCACACAAACTCGTTTGTGCCCGAGTGGTGTTAGACTTTAGGCCTAGGTTGGCTGGTTATTGGAAGTTCAATCAGTCCTTACCGGACAGGCGGGACTTTCGTGACCAGCTGACAAAACTAGTTCAGCGGGCGTTAATTATGAGTCATTGGGAGTAAGTGGTGGGTTAACCTTAAGGACTCCATTAGGTCTTTCGCCACCAAATACAGCCAGCGGCTCAAACTAGATAAGGCTGCGGAGGCAAAGACACTTAGAGCTAATTTCTCCCGGGCGGAGGCTGGTGGGGATCCCCAGAAATAGCTCTTAGCTAGAGGCCCTGGAGCGTTCGACTAGCGGGCGCTACATGGGTCAAGCAATTAGGCTAAGTTAAGTAAGATGTCTTCCGAAGCTGTGGAAATGGGCGCAGAACTGCGCAAGGAAGAACGCTGCCGGCGACCGGTACATGAGAGGTGCGCGACCCGGAGGGACATCTCCTTAGGTCCATTGGACGACATGTGCGGGGCGTTCCGGCAGCATTTCGAACACCGTTTTACCAAGGGAGCCCGGTCTCCGTGACGAGGAGTTTCACAGCTATTTGGTCGACTTTCCCGGCTCTTGCCGGCTGAAGCGGCTAGCTGTGAAGGGGAGATTACGGAGGACGAAATCTACGCGGCTTTGAAGAAGGTCGGCAGTGGCAAGTCGCCAGGTTTGGATGGTTTGCCCTATGAATTGTACTTGAGGATGTCGCACCTTTTGTCCCGATCTTGGCTGTCGTGTTCAACCACTGGCTCGGCAGGGTCCATCCCCGGTCGGATCACCAGGGCGTGATCACGCTGTTGAGAAAAGGCAAGAAGGTTGGGAGGAAATTAGATGATTACAGGCCCATAACTCTGCTAAACACAGAGTTAAAGATTTTAAGCCAAGATCCTGACGAACCGCTTGCAGCTAGTTGCCGAGTCTCTGTTGGAACCGGATCAGACTTGTTCTGTGAAGGGACGAAACAATTCAGAGCAACCTGCACTTGATTCGCACGATCATAGAGGGTGTAGAAGACGACGACGAGGCCGCGCTGATCAATTTGGATCAGTCCAAGGCATTTGATAGGGATTGACCATGGCTACCTGGCTGCTGTCCTGCAGGCCGCCGGATTCAAACCCATCTCAGCCGCTGGATTAGCTCTTCTGTATCGCTCCCCAGGCTGTGGTGTACAGGTGAACGGGAAGCTGTCGGGCGCTTTCGCGTTGTCTAGGTCGGTCCGACAGGGTTGTCCACTGTCCTCTCCTTTACGTCTTGGCGTTGGAGCCCCCTCCTTCGCCGGCTAAGGGACGAGACGGGCAGTCCGGTCCTGCGTGGAATTGCTGTCCCTGGTGGAGCTCGAGCCAGGGTTTCCGCGTACGCCGAGATGACGTAACGACCTTTGTGTCCTCCCGCGGGGACATAGAGGCGGTACAACAGGCGCTTGAACGGTACGAGAAGGTGACAGGGGCCAGAATTAACCGCGACAAGTCATCCGGCTTGCGGTTAGGGCATGCCTGGAAGGGTGTTTCCTCCCATAGTCTTTCAGCTGGACGGACGGGCCGGTCAAAATCCTCGGAATTTGGTTCGGTCCGGACTTACAGCTGGAGAAAAACTGGTCAGAAATACTGGCAAAGGTCGGCGCGTCGGTCAAGACTTGGCGTCGACGGAGTCTCTCCGTAAAGGGCTTGGCGGAGGTGTGTAACACATACCTTCTTTTCCCAAGATCCTTTACCGGCTGTCAGTACTTCCCCCTTTGTGACGATCATGAGAAGGCGCTCGAGCGTTTGCTACTCTCCTGTCTGTGGAGAGGACGCAAGCACATGGTCGACAAAGGAGTCTGTTGCCTCCGTCCGTGTCAAGGGGGTCTGGGGATGCCGCACTTGAGGAGCCATGTGCTCGCTTCGAGGTTACATTCTCAGGCGCGCGTTGGAGGAAGATCGGCTGCTTGCGGGGGTAGTGAGGGACATGTCTTCGCCTTACCATCACTCCCCCGACCCTATGGTTGACCGTCAGGCCTTGGGTGCGACCGAAATTCCTGCTCGGAATGTCTGGCGGCCTTGCAGCCATTCCACGGTCCAGCGACCTTTCACAGCCTAGGAGACTCTTCTATCGGGGATTAGTGGAGGGTGCCGTGAGGATAAGCTGTGGAGTAAGCTCGGCATGTCGAGAGTGGAGTATCGCTCTCATTGGTCTTGGGCGCCGGGTGCGGATTGGTCACAACTCTGAGTTTTCTCTGACCTGGCGATTGGCTCGGAATGGTTTGTCTCTCAATGACAGGCGTTTCGCAATGGGCCTGGCGGATTTGCCAGATTGTGAGCGTTGCAACCTTGGAATTACGAGACGTCTGCGCACGCTCTCTTTCCATTGTTCGCGCGTTCGCCCGTTGTGGGAGCACAAGTCGGCGAGTTGACTGCCTGCATCGCGCCGCGGGAGCTTGTGCTCATTGACCGCGCATGGCCGCCGGATACCGTGGCCGCCCTGTACTTGGGATGAAGCGGATGGTGTTTCTGACGCTACTGGCCACGGCTAGAATGGTGATTTGGACGACGCGACTGGAGGAAGTCTTGCGGGCGGCTGTCTGGATCAGGATCTAATCCGATATTTTGAGCACCAGCTCAAAATGAAGATTAGAACCGGAAAACGGCTGCACCCGACAGAGTTCGGCGAAAGGTGGATAAATGCGGCGAGCCTGGTTCGCGTGACTGGGCTAGCCTTGATTTTCTTTTTAGATTCATAGTCGCATCGGGGTGGATTCTCTGAACCCCTCCCGCGGTTAAGGTAAGAAGTCCTTTTTGTGTACCCAGTTAATGTGAGTGATTGTGTTTGTCCTGGCCTGTTCCCGGCTCCACTGCTTTTGTTATGATCCAGTTCGAGATCCCCATTGTCCATTGTTATTTTGTCCCGTTTTATTCTCGGCTGGGTCAGTCTTATATATTCTCCAGTCCAATTTATTTTTACCCGGTTCCCCCACCCCTTAGAAAGAGAGCGGCTTGATTTTGTCTCTTCAGGCAGAATACAGTGGCCTCTTTAATTACGAGGGTGTGTTTGGGTCTTACTAACATTATGTATATATATTCATTTGAAATTGTTTTTGTTTTTGGGGGATTTTTTGTTTCTTCACAACCCCCTCCCATCATATCATTTCATTAAAATTTATAAAGCTATTTTTGTAATTATTGTACATAGCAAAAAAATTTTTATGTACATTTGGGGTGTTTTTGTAGGTCCCTGGCATGTTTTT
>JBBBDQ010018356.1:0-23813 GCA_037127315.1 Ascarosepion bandense | reverse complement strand
ATTAATTATCAGGCATACCAAAGGTCACCTAATATGTATGTCAGAAAATAAGTTAAACCTTATTAAAGAGCACACATTAATTATTATGCATACCAAAGGTCACCTAATATGTAGGCTTTAAAAATAAGTTAAACCTTATTAAAGAGCACACATTAATTATTATGCATACCAAAGGTCACCTAATATGTAGTCAGAAAATAAGTTAAACCTTATTAAAGAGCACACATTAATTATTATGCATACCAAAGGTCAGCTAATATGTATGTCAGAAAATAAGTTAAACCTTATTAAAGAGCACACATTAATTATTATGCATACCAAAGGTCACCTAATATGTATGTCAGAAAATAATTTAAACCTTATTAAAGAGCACACATTAATTATTATGCATACCAAAGGTCAGCTAATATGTATGTCAGAAAATAAGTTAAACCTTATTAAAGAGCACACATTAATTATTATGCATACCAAAGGTCACCTATCATGTATGTCAGAAAATAAGTTAAACCTTATTAAAGAGCACACATTAATTATTATGCATACCAAAGGTCAGCTAATATGTATGTCAGAAAATAAGTTAAACCTTATTAAAGAGCACACATTAATTATTGGCGTACCAAAGGTCAGCTAATATGTATGTCAGAAAATAAGTTAAACCTTATTAAAGAGCACACATTAATTATTATGCATACCAAAGGTCACCTAATATGTATGTCAGAAAATAAGTTAAACCTTATTAAAGAGCACACATTAATTATTATGCATACCAAAGGTCAGCTAATATGTATGTCAGAAAATAAGTTAAACCTTATTAAAGAGCACACATTAATTATTATGCATACTAAAGGTCACCTAATATGTATGTCAGAAAATAAGTTAAACCTTATTAAAGAGTAATACATTAATTATTATGCATACCAAAGGTCACCTAATATGTATGTCAGAAAATAAGTTAAACCCTTATTAAAGAGCACACATTAATTATTATGCATACCAAAGGTCACCTAATATGTATGTCAGAAAATAAAAGTTAAACCTATTAAAGAGCACACATTAATTATTATGCATACTAAAGGTCAGCTAATATGTATGTCAGAAAATAAGTTAAACCTTATTAAAGAGCACACATTAATTATTATGCATACCAAAGGTCACCTAGTCATGTATGTCAGAAAATAAGTTAAACCTTATTAAAGAGCACACATTAATTATTATGCATACCAAAGGTCAGCTAATATGTATGTCAGAAAATAAGTTAAACCTTATTAAAGAGCACACATTAATTATTATGCATACTAAAGGTCACCTAATATGTATGTCAGAAAATAAGTTAAACCTTATTAAAGAGCACATTAATTATTATGCATACTCAAAGGTCAGCTAATATGTATGTCAGAAAATAAGTTAAACCTTATTAAAGAGCACACATTAATTATTATGCATACCAAAGGTCAGCTAATATGTATGTCAGAAAATAAGTTAAACCTTATTAAAGAGCACACATTAATTATTATGCATACCAAAGGTCAGCTAATATGTATGTCAGAAAATAAGTTAAACCTTATTAAAGAGCACACATTAATTATTATGCATACCAAAGGTCACCTAATATGTATGTCAGAAAATAAGTTAAACCTTATTAAAGAGCACACATTAATTATTATGCATACCAAAGGTCACCTAATATGTATGTCAGAAAATAAGTTAAACCTTATTAAAGAGCACACATTAATTATTATGCATACCAAAGGTCAGCTAATATGTATGTCAGAAAATAAGTTAAACCTTATTAAAGAGCACACATTAATATTATGCATACCAAAGGTCAGCTAATATGTATGTCAGAAAATAAGTTAAACCTTATTAAAGAGCACACATTAATTATTATGCATACCAAAGGTCAGCTAATATGTATGTCAGAAAATAAGTTAAACCTTATTAAAGAGCACACATTAATTATTATGCATACCAAAGGTCACCTAATATGTATGTCAGAAAATAAGTTAAACCTTATTAAAGAGCACACATTAATTATTATGCATACCAAAGGTCACCTAATATGTATGTCAGAAAATAAGTTAAACCTATTAAAGAGCACACATTAATTATTATGCATACCAAAGGCCGTCAATATGCATGTCAGAAAATAAGTTAAACCTTATTAAAAGAGCACACATTAATTATTATGCATACCAAAGGTCAGCTAATATGTATGTCAGAAAATAAGTTAAACCTTATTAAAGAGCACACATTAATTATTATGCATACCAAAGGTCACCTAATATGTATGTCAGAAAATAAGTTAAACCTTATTAAAGAGCACATTAATTATTATGCATACTAAAGGTCAGCTAATATGTATGTCAGAAAATAAGTTAAACCTTATTAAAGAGCACACATTAATTATTATGCATACCAAAGGTCACCTAATATGTATGTCAGAAAATAAGTTAAACCTTATTAAAGAGCACACATTAATTATTATGCATACTTAAAGGTCAGCTAAATGTATGTCAGAAAATAAGTTAAACCTTATTAAAGAGCACACATTAATTATTATGCATACCAAAGGTCAGCTAATATATGTCAGAAAATAAGTTAAACCTTATTAAAGAGCACACATTAATTATTATGCATACCAAAGGTCACCTAATATGTATGTCAGAAAATAAGTTAAACCTTATTAAAGAGCACACATTAATTATTATGCATACCAAAGGTCACCTAATATGTATGTCAGAAAATAAGTTAAACTTATTAAAGAGCACACATTAATTATTATGCATACCAAAGGTCAGCTAATATGTATGTCAGAAAATAAGTTAAACCTTATTAAAGAGCACACATTAATTATTATGCATACCAAAGGTCACCTAATATGTATGTCAGAAAATAAGTTAAAAAATCCTTATTAAAGAGCACACATTAATTATTATGCATACCAAAGGTCAGCTAATATGTATGTCAGAAAATAAGTTAAACCTTATTAAAGAGCACACATTAATTATTATGCATACCAAAGGTCAGCCAATATGTATGTCAGAAAATAAGTTAAACCTTATTAAAGAGCACACATTAATTATTATGCATACCAAAGGTCAGCTAATATGTATGTCAGAAAATAAGTTAAACCTTATTAAAGAGCACACATTAATTATTATTATGCATACCAAAGGTCACCTAATATGTATGTCAGAAAATAAGTTAAACCTTATTAAAGAGCACACATTAATTATTATGCATACCAAAGGTCAGCTAATATGTGTATGTCAGAAAATAAGTTAAACCTATTAAAGACATATTATTAATTATTATGCATACCAAAGGTCAGCTAATATGTATGTCAGAAAATGTTAAACCTTATTAAAGAGCACACATTAATTATTATGCATACCAAAGGTCACCTAATATGTATGTCAGAAAATAAGTTAAACCTTATTAAAGAGCACACATTAATTATTATGCATACCAAAGGTCAGCTAATATGTATGTCAGAAAATAAGTTAAACCTTATTAAAGAGCACACATTAATTATTATGCATACCAAAGGTCACCCAATATGTATGTCAGAAAATAAGTTAAACCTTATTAAAGAGCACACATTAATATTATGCATACCAAAGGTCAGCTAATATGTATGTCAGAAAATAAGTTAAACCTTATTAAAGAGCAATTTTGACAGCTAATTATTATGCATACCAAAGGTCACCTAATATGTATGTCAGAAAATAAGTTAAACCTTATTAAAGAGCACACATTAATTATTATGCATACCAAAGGTCAGCTAATATGTATGTCAGAAAATAAGTTAAACCTATTAAAGAGCACACATTAATTATTATGCATACCAAAGGTCAGCTAATATGTATGTCAGAAAATAAGTTAAACCTTATTAAAGAGCACACATTAATTATTATGCATACCAAAGGTCAATATGTATGTCAGAAAATAAGTTAAACCTTATTAAAGAGCACACATTAATTATTATGCATACCAAAGGTCAGCTAATATGTATGTCAGAAAATAAGTTAAACGTTATTAAAGAGCACACATTAATTATTATGCATACCAAAGGTCACCTAATATGTATGTCAGAAAATAAGTTAAACGTTATTAAAGAGCACACATTAATTATTATGCATACCAAAGGTCAGCTAATATGTATGTCAGAAAATAAGTTAAACCTTATTAAAGAGCACACATTAATTTATTATGCATACTAAAGGTCAGCTAATATGTATGTCAGAAAATAAGTTAAACCTTATTAAAGAGCACACATTAATTATTATGCATACCAAAGGTCACCTAATATGTATGTCAGAAAATAAGTTAAACGTTATTAAAGAGCACACATTAATTATTATGCATACCAAAGGTCACCTAATATGTATGTCAGAAAATAAGTTAAACCTTATTAAAGAGCACACATTAATTATTATGCATACCAAAGGTCAGCTAATATGTATGTCAGAAAATAAGTTAAACCTTTATTAAAGAGCACACATTAATTATTATGCATACCAAAGGTCAGCTAATATGTATGTCAGAAAATAAGTTAAACCTTATTAAAGAGCACACATTAATTATTATGCATACCAAAGGTCACCTAATATGTATGTCAGAAAATAAGTTAAACCTTGCTAAAGAGCACACATTAATTATTATGCATACCAAAGGTCAAATAATAGTGTAGTCAGAAAATAAGTTTAACCTTATTAAAGAGCACACATTAATTATTATGCATACCAAAGGTCACCTAATATGTATGTCAGAAAATAAGTTTAAACCCTATTAAAGAGCACATTAATTATTATGCATACCAAAGGTCAGCTAATATGTATGTCATAGGCCAGTTAAACTCTTTATTAAAGAGCACACATTAATTATTATGCATACTAAAGGTCACCTAATATGTATGTCAGAAAATAAGTTAAACTATTAAAGAGCACACATTAATTATTATGCATACCAAAGGTCAGCTATGTCAGGAAAATAAGTTAAACCTTATTAAAGAGCACACATTAATTATTATGCATACCAAAGGTCACCTAATATGTATGTCAGAAAATAAGTTAAACCTTTATTAAAGAGCACACATTAATTATTATGCATACCAAAGGTCACCTAATATGTATGTCAGAAAATGGGGTTAAACGTTATTAAAGAGCACACATTAATTATTATGCATACCAAAGGTCAGCTAATATGTATGTCAGAAAAATAAGTTAAACCTTATTAAAGAGCACACATTAATTATTATGCATACCAAAAGGCCGCTAATATGTATGTCAGAAAATAAGTTAAACGTTATTAAAGAGCACACATTAATTATTATGCATACCAAAGGTCACCTAATATGTATGTCAGAAAATAAGTTAAACGTTATTAAAGAGCACACATTAATTATTATGCATACCAAAGGTCAGCTAATATGTATGTCAGAAAATAAGTTAAACCTTATTAAAGAGCACATTAATTATTATGCATACCAAAGGTCAGCTAATATGTATGTCAGAAAATAAGTTAAACCTTATTAAAGAGCACACATTAATTATTATGCATACCAAAGGTCACCTAATATGTATGTCAGAAAATAAGTTAAACGTTATTAAAGAGCACACATTAATTATTATGCATACCAAAGGTCACCTAATATGTATGTCAGAAAATAAGTTAAACGTTATTAAAGAGCACACATTAATTATTATGCATACCAAAGGTCAGCTAATATGTATGTCAGAAAATAAGTTAAACCTTATTAAAGAGCACACATTAATTATTATGCATACCAAAGGTCAGCTAATATGTATGTCAGAAAATAAGCAAACCTTATTAAAGAGCACACATTAATTATTATGCATACCAAAGGTCAGCTAATATGTATGTCAGAAAATAAGTTAAACCTTATTAAAGAGCACACATTAATTATTATGCATTACCAAAGGTCACCTAATATGTATGTCAGAAAATAAGTTAAACCTTATTAAAGAGCACACATTAATTATTATGCATACCAAAGGTCAGCTAATATGTATGTCAGAAAATAAGTTAAACCTTATTAAAGAGCACACATTAATTATTATGCATACCAAAGGTCACCTAATATGTATGTCAGAAAATAAGTTAAACCTTATTAAAGAGCACACATTAATTATTATGCATACCAAAGGTCAGCTAATATGTATGTCAGAAAATAAGTTAAACCTTATTAAAGAGCACACATTAATTATTAAAAGTGCATACCAAAGGTCACCTAATATGTATGTCAGAAAATAAGTTAAACGTTATTAAAGAGCACACATTAATTATTATGCATGGAATAAAGGTCAGCTAATATGTATGTCAGAAAATAAGTTAAACCTTATTAAAGAGCACACATTAATTATTATGCATACCAAAGGTCAGCTAATATGTATGTCAGAAAATAAGTTAAACCTTATTAAAGAGCACACATTAATTATTATGCATACCAAAGGTCAGCTAATATGTATGTCAGAAAATAAGTTAAACCTTATTAAAGAGCACACATTAATTATTATGCATACCAAAGGTCACCTAATATGTATGTCAGGAAATAAGTTAAACCTTATTAAAGAGCACACATTAATTATTATGCATACCAAAGGTCAGCTAATATGTATGTCAGAAAATAAGTTAAACCTTATTAAAGAGCACACATTAATTATTATGCATACCAAAGGTCAGCTAATATGTATGTCAGAAAATAAGTTAAAACCTTATTAAAGAGCACACATTAATTATTATGCATACCAAAGGTCAGCTAATATGTATGTCAGAAAATAAGTTAAACCTTATTAAAGAGCACACATTA
This sequence comes from Ascarosepion bandense, assembly GCA_037127315.1. Classification (NCBI taxonomy): domain Eukaryota; kingdom Metazoa; phylum Mollusca; class Cephalopoda; order Sepiida; family Sepiidae; genus Ascarosepion; species Ascarosepion bandense. The sequence goes on along the minus strand of JBBBDQ010018356.1, from coordinate 16,981 downwards.
ATTATTATGCATACCAAAGGTCACCTAATATGTATGTCAGAAAATAAGTTAAACCTTATTAAAGAGCACACATTAATTATTATGCATACCAAAGGTCAGCTAATATGTATGTCAGAAAATAAGTTAAACCTTATTAAAGAGCACACATTAATTATTATGCATACCAAAGTCAGCTAATATGTATGTCAGAAAATAAGTTAAACCTTATTAAAGAGCACACATTAATTATTATGCATACCAAAGGTCAGCTAATATGTATGTCAGAAAATAAGTTAAACCTTATTAAAGAGCACACATTAATTATTATGCATACCAAAGGTCACTCAATATGTATGTCAGAAAATAAGTTAAACGTTATTAAAGAGCACACATTAATTATTATGCATACCAAAGGTCAGCTAATATGTATGTCAGAAAATAAGTTAAACCTTATTAAAGAGCACACATTAATTATTATGCATACTAAAGGTCAGCTAATATGTATGTCAGAAAATAAGTTAAACCTTATTAAAGAGCACACATTAATTATTATGCATACCAAAGGTCACCTAATATGTATGTCAGAAAATAAGTTAAAACTTATTAAAGAGCACACATTAATTATTATGTATACCAAAGGTCACCTAATATGTATGTCAGAAAATAAGTTAAACGTTATTAAAGAGCACACATTAATTATTATGCATACTAAAGGTCGCCTAATATGTATGTCAGAAAATAAGTTAAACCTTATTAAAGAGCACACATTAATTATTATGCATACCAAAGGTCACCTAATATGTATGTCAGAAAAATGTTAAACCTTATTAAAGAGCACACATTAATTATTATGTATACTAAAGGTCACCTAATATGTATGTCAGAAAATAAGTTAAACGTTATTAAAGAGCACATTAATTATTATGCATACCAAAGGTCACCTAATATGTATGTCAGAAAATAAGTTAAACGTTATTAAAGAGCACACATTAATTATTATGCATACCAAAGGTCAGCTAATATGTATGTCAGAAAATAAGTTAAACCTTATTAAAGAGCACATATTAATTATTATGCATACTAAAGGTCAGCTAATATGTATGTCAGAAAATAAGTTAAACCTATTAAAGAGCACACATTAATTATTATGCATACCAAAGGTCACCTACTGTGTATGTCAGAAAAATAAGTTAAACCTTATTAAAGAGCACACATTAATTATTATGCATACCAAAGGTCACCTAATATGTATGTCAGAAAATAAGTTAAACGTTATTAAAGAGCACACATTAATTATTATGCATACCAAAGGTCACCTAATATGTATGTCAAAAATGCTAAACGTTATTAAAGAGCACACATTAATTATTATGCATACCAAAGGTCACCTAATATGTATGTCAGAAAATAAGTTAAACCTTATTAAAGAGCACACATTAATTATTATGTATACTAAAGGTCACTCTAATATGTATGTCAGAAAAAGGTTAAACGTTATTAAAGAGCACACATTAATTATTATGCATACCAAAGGTCACCTAATATGTATGTCAGAAAATAAGTTAAACCTTATTAAAGAGCACACATTAATTATTATGCATACCAAAGGTCAGCTAATATGTATGTCAGAAAATAAGTTAAACCTTATTAAAGAGCAATACATTAATTATTATGCATACCAAAGGTCACCTAATATGTATGTCAGAAAAATGTTAAACGTTATTAAAGAGCACATTGGCTATTATGCATACCAAAGGTCAGCTAATATGTATGTCAGAAAATAAGTTAAACCTTATTAAAGAGTACACATTAATTATTATGCATACCAAAGGTCAGCTAATATGTATGTCAGAAAATAAGTTAAACCTTATTAAAGAGCACATTAATTATTATGCATACCAAAGGTCAGTACCTAATATGTATGTCAGAAAAATAAGTTAAACCTTATTAAAGAGCACACATTAATTATTATGTATACCAAAGGTCACCTAATATGTATGTCAGAAAATAAGTTAAACGTTATTAAAGAGCACACATTAATTATTATGCATACCAAAGGTCACCTAATATGTATGTCAGAAAATAAGTTAAACCTTATTAAAGAGCACACATTAATTATTATGCATACCAAAGGTCACCTAATATGTATGTCAGAAAATAAGTTAAACCTTATTAAAGAGCACACATTACCTTATTATGTATACCAAAGGTCACCTAATATGTATGTCAGAAAATAAGTTAAACGTTATTAAAGAGCACACATTAATTATTATGCATACCAGCAAAGGTCACCTAATATGTATGTCAGAAAATAAGTTAAACGTTATTAAAGATAATACATTAATTATTATGCATACCAAAGGTCATTAATATGTATGTCAGAAAATAAGCAAACCTTATTAAAGAGCACATATTTGCTCATACGTGCATACCAAAGGTCAGCTAATATGTATGTCAGAAAATAAGTTAAACCTTATTAAAGAGCACACATTAATTATTATGCATACCAAAGGTCACCTAATATGTATGTCAGAAAAAAATAAGTTAAACCTATTAAAGAGCACACATTAATATTATGTATACCAAAGGTCACCTAATATGTATGTCAGAAAATAAGTTAAACGTTATTAAAGAGCACACATTAATTATTATGCATACCAAAGGTCACCTAATATGTATTTCAGAAAATAAGTTAAACGTTATTAAAGAGCACACATTAATTATTATGCATACCAAAGGTCACCTAATATGTATGTCAGAAAATAAGTTAAACCTTATTAAAGAGCACACATTAATTATTATGTATACCAAAGGTCACCTAATATGTATGTCAGAAAATAAGTTAAACGTTATTAAAGAGCACACATTAATTATTATGCATACCAAAGGTCACCTAATATGTATGTCAGAAAATAAGTTAAACGTTATTAAAGAGCACACATTAATTATTATGCATACTAAAGGTCAGCTAATATGTATGTCAGAAAATAAGTTAAACCTTATTAAAGAGCACACATTATCTATTATGCATACCAAAGGTCACCTAATATGTATGTCAGAAAATAAGTTAAACCTTATTAAAGAGCACACATTAATTATTATGCATACCAAAGGTCAGCTAATATGTATGTCAGAAAATAAGTTAAACCTTATTAAAGAGCACACATTAATTATTATGCATACCAAAGGTCGTGTGCTCAATATGTATGTCAGAAAATAAGTTAAACGTTATTAAAGAGCACACATTAATTGATATGCATACCAAAGGTCACCTAATATGTATGTCAGAAAATAAGTTAAACGTTATTAAAGAGCACACATTAATTATTATGTATACTAAAGGTCAGCTAATATGTATGTCAGAAAAGTTAAACGTTATTAAAGAGCACACATTAATATTATGCATACCAAAGGTCAACATATGTATGTCAGAAAATGTTAAACGTTATTAAAGAGCACACATTAATTATTATGCATACCAAAGGTCACCTAATATGTATGTCAGAAAATAAGTTAAACGTTATTAAAGAGCACACATTAATTATTATAAAAGGTCAGCTAATATGTATATGTTTTTAAAAATGTTTAAACCTTATTAAAGAGCACACATTAATTATTATGCATACCAAAGGTCAGCTAATATGTATGTCAGAAAATAAGTTAAACCTTATTAAAGAGCACACATTAATTATTATGCATACCAAAGGTCACCTAATATGTATGTCAGAAAATAAGTTAAACCCATTAAAGAGCACACATTAATTATTATGCATACCAAAGGTCACCTATCATGTATGTCAGAAAATAAGTTAAACCTTATTAAAGAGCACACATTAATTATTATGCATACCAAAGGTCAGCTAATATGTATGTCAGAAAATAAGTTAAACCTTTATTAAAGAGCACACATTAATTATTATGCATACTAAAGGTCAGCTAATATGTATGTCAGAAAATAAGTTAAACCTTATTAAAGAGCACACATTAATTATTATGCATACCAAAGGTCACCTAATATGTATGTCAGAAAATAAGTTAAACCTTATTAAAGAGCACACATTAATTATTATGCATACTAAAGGTCACCTAATATGTATGTCAGAAAATAAGCAAACCTTAAAGAGCACACATTAATTATGCATACCAAAGGTCAGCTAATATGTATGTCAGAAAAATAAGTTAAAACTTGTTAAAGAGCACACATTAATTATATGCATACCAAAGGTCAGTTAATATGTATGTCAGAAAATAAGTTAAACCTTATTAAAGAGCACACATTAATTATTATGCATACCAAAGGTCAGTTAATATAAAGTGTTTGAAAATAAGTAAACGTTATTAAAGAGCACACATTAATTATTATGCATAAATTGTAAAAGGTCACCTAATATGTATGTCAGAAAATAAGTTAAACGTTATTAAAGAGCACACATTAATTATTATGCATACGAAAGGTCAGCTAATATGTATGTCAGAAAATAAGTTAAACCTTATTAAAGAGCACACATTAATTATTATGCATACCAAAGGTCAGCTAATATGTATGTCAGAAAATAAGCTAAACCTTATTAAAGAGCACACATTAATTATTATGCATACCAAAGGTCAGCTAATATGTATGTCAGAAAATAAGTTAAACCTTATTAAAGAGCACACATTAATTATTATGCATACCAAAGGTCAGCGCTTTAATATGTATGTCAGAAAATAAGTTAAACCTTATTAAATACCATTAATTATTATGCATACTGAAGGTCACCTAATATGTATGTCAGAAAATAAGTTAAACGTTATTAAAGAGCACACATTAATTATTATGTATACCAAAGGTCAGCTAATATGTATGTCAGAAAATAAGTTAAACGTTATTAAAGAGCACACATTAATTATTATGCATACCAAAGGTCAACAATATGTATGTCAGAAAATAAGTTAAACGTTATTAAAGAGCACACATTAATTATTATGCATACCAAAGGTCAGCTAATATGTATGTCAGAAAATAAGTTAAACCTTATTAAAGAGCACACATTAATTATTATGCATACCAAAGGTCACCTAATATGTATGTCAGAAAATAAGTTAAACCTTATTAAAGAGCACACATTAATTATTATGCATACTCAGTCAGCTAATATGTATGTCAGAAAATAAGCTAAACCTTATTAAAGAGCACACATTAATTATTATGCATACCAAAGGTCACCTAATATGTATGTCAGAAAATAAGTTAAACCTTATTAAAGAGCACACATTAATTATTATGCATACCAAAGGTCACCTAATATGTATGTCAGAAAATAAGTTAAACCTTATTAAAGAGCACACACTAATTATTATGCATACCAAAGGTCACCTAATATGTATGTCAGAAAATAAGTTAAACGTTATTAAAGAGCACACATTAATTATTATGTATACCAAAGGTCAGCTAATATGTATGTCAGAAAATAAGTTAAACGTTATTAAAGAGCACACATTAATTATTATGTATACCAAAGGTCACCTAATATGTATGTCAGAAAAATAAGTTAAACGTTATTAAAGAGCACACATTAATTATTATGCATACCAAAGGTCACTCAATATGTATGTCAGAAAATAAGTTAAACGTTATTAAAGAGCACACATTAATTATTATGTATACCAAAGGGGTCAATATGTATGTCAGAAAATAAGTTAAACGTTATTAAAGAGCACACATTAATTATTATGTATACCAAAGGTCAGCTAATATGTATGTCAGAAAATAAGTTAAACGTTATTAAAGAGCACACATTAATTATTATGTATATCAAAGGTCACCTAATATGTATGTCAGGAAATAAGTTAAACGTTATTAAAGAGCAATACATTAATTATTATGCATACCAAAGGTCACCTAATATGTATGTCAGAAAATAAGTTAAACGTTATTAAAGAGCACACATTAATTATTATGTATACCAAAGGTCAGCTAATATGTATGTCAGAAAATAAGTTAAACGTTATTAAAGAGCACACATTAATTATTATGTATACCAAAGGTCAGCTAATATGTATGTCAGAAAATAAGTTAAACGTTATTAAAGAGCACACATTAATTATTATGTATACCAAAGGTCAGCTAATATGTATGTCAGAAAATAAGTTAAACGTTATTAAAGAGCACACATTAATTATTATGTATACCAAAGGTCACCTAATATGTATGTCAGAAAATAAGTTAAACGTTATTAAAGAGCACACATTAATTATTATGCATACCAAAGGTCACCTAATATGTATGTCAGAAAATAAGTTTAAACGTTATTAAAGAGCACACATTAATTATTATGTATACCAAAGGTCAGCTAATATGTATGTCAGAAAATAAGTTAAACGTTATTAAAGAGCACACATTAATTATTATGTATACCAAAGGTCAGCTAATATGTATGTCAGAAAATAAGTTAAACGTTATTAAAGAGCACACATTAATTATTATGTATACCAAAGGTCAGCTAATATGTATGTCAGAAAATAAGTTAAACGTTATTAAAGAGCACACATTAATTATTATGTATACCAAAGGTCACCTAATATGTATGTCAGAAAATAAGTTAAACGTTATTAAAGAGCACATTATTATGCATACCAAAGGTCACCTAATATGTATGTCAGAAAATAAGTTAAACGTTATTAAAGAGCACACATTAATTATTATGTATACCAAAGGTCAGCTAATATGTATGTCAGAAAAAAATAAGTTAAACGTTATTAAAGAGCACACATTAATTATTATGTATACTAAAGGTCAGCTAATATGTATGTCAGAAAATAAGTTAAACGTTATTAAAGAGCACACATTAATTATTATGTATACCAAAGGTCAGCTAATATGTATGTCAGAAAATAAGTTAAACGTTATTAAAGAGCACACATTAATTATTATGTATACCAAAGGTCACCTAATATGTATGTCAGAAAATAAGTTAAACGTTATTAAAGAGCACACATTAATTATTATGCATACCAAAGGTCACCTAATATGTATGTCAGAAAATAAGTTAAACGTTATTAAAGAGCACACATTAATTATTATGTATACCAAAGGTCAGCTAATATGTATGTCAGAAAATAAGTTAAACGTTATTAAAGAGCACACATTAATTATTATGTATACCAAAGGTCAAATAATATGTATGTCAGAAAATAAGTTAAACGTTATTAAAGAGCACACATTAATTATTATGCATACCAAAGGTCAGCTAATATGTATGTCAGAAAATAAGTTAAACGTTAAAGAGCACACATTAATTATTATGCATACCAAAGGTCAGCTAATATGTATGTCAGAAAATAAGTTAAACGTTATTAAAGAGCACATTAATTATTATGTATACCAAAGGTCACCTAATATGTATGTCAGAAAATAAGTTAAACGTTATTAAAGAGCACACATTAATTATTATGCATACCAAAGGTCACCTAATATGTATGTCAGAAAATAAGTTAAACGTTATTAAAGAGCACACATTAATTATTATGTATACCAAAGGTCAGCTAATATGTATGTCAGAAAATAAGTTAAACGTTATTAAAGAGCACACATTAATTATTATGTATACCAAAGGTCAGCTAATATGTCAGAAAATAAGTTAAACGTTATTAAAGAGCACACATTAATTATTATGCATACCAAAGGTCACCTAATATGTATGTCAGAAAATAAGTTAAACGTTATTAAAGAGCACACATTAATTATTATGTATACCAAAGGTCACCTAATATGTATGTCAGAAAATAAGTTAAACGTTATTAAAGAGCACACATTAATTATTATGCATACCAAAGGTCACCTATGTCAGAAAATAAGTTAAACGTTATTAAAGAGCACACATTAATTATTATGTATACCAAAGGTCAGCTAATATGTATGTCAGAAAATAAGTTAAACGTTATTAAATAGCACACATTAATTATTATGCATACCAAAGGTCACCTAATATGTATGTCAGAAAATAAGTTAAACGTTATTAAAGAGCACACATTAATTATTATGTATACCAAAGGTCACCTAATATGTATGTCAGAAAATAAGTTAAACGTTATTAAAGAGCACATTAATTATTATGTATACCAAAGGTCAGCTAATATATGTCAGAAAATAAGTTAAACGTTATTAAAGAGCACACATTAATTATTATGCATACTAAAGGTCACCTAATATGTATGTCAGAAAATAAGTTAAACGTTATTAAAGAGCACACATTAATTATTATGTATACTAAAAGGTCACCTAATATGTATGTCAGAAAATAAGTTAAACGTTATTAAAGAGCACACATTAATTATTATGTATACCAAAGGTCAGCTAATATGTATGTCAGAAAATAAGTTAAACGTTATTAAAGAGCACACATTAATTATTATGCATACCAAAGGTCACCTAATATGTATGTCAGAAAATAAGTTAAACGTTATTAAAGAGCACACATTAATTATTATGTATACTAAAAGGTCACCTAATATGTATGTCAGAAATAAGTTAAACGTTATTAAAGAGCACACATTAATTATTATGTATACCAAAGGTCAGGCTAATATATGTCAGAAAATAAGTTAAACGTTATTAAAGAGCACACATTAATTATTATGCATACCAAAGGTCACCTAATATGTATGTCAGAAAATAAGTTAAACGTTATTAAAGAGCACACATTAATTATTATGTATACCAAAGGTCACCTAATATGTATGTCAGAAAATAAGTTAAACGTTAAAGAGCACACATTATTATGCATACCAAAGGTCACCTAATATGTATGTCAGAAAATAAGTTAAACGTTATTAAAGAGCACACATTAATTATTATGTATACCAAAGGTCAGCTAATATGTATAAGTCAGAAAATAAGTTAAACGTTATTAAAGAGCAATTACATTAATTATTATGTATACCAAAGGTCAGCTAATATGTATGTCAGAAAATAAGTTAAACGTTATTAAAGAGCACACATTAATTATTATGCATACCAAAGGTCACCTAATATGTATGTCAGAAAATAAGTTAAACGTTATTAAAGAGCACACATTAATTATTATGCATACCAAAGGTCACCTAATATGTATGTCAGAAAATAAGTTAAACGTTATTAAAGAGCACACATTAATTATTATGTATACCAAAGGTCAGCTAATATGTATGTCAGAAAATAAGTTAAACGTTATTAAAGAGCACACATTAATTATTATGTATACCAAAGTCAGCTACTTTACGTCAGAAAATGTTAAACGTTATTAAAGAGCACACATTAATTATTATGCATACCAAAGGGTCAGCTAATATGTATGTCAGAAAATAAGTTAAACGTTATTAAAGAGCACACATTAATTATTATGCATACCAAAGGTCAGCTAATATGTATGTCAGAAAATAAGTTAAACGTTATTAAAGAGCACACATTAATTATTATGTATACCAAAGGTCAGCTAATATGTATGTCAGAAAATAAGTTAAACGTTATTAAAGAGCACACATTAATTATTATGTATACCAAAGGTCAGCTACGTATGTCAGAAAATAAGTTAAACGTTATTAAAGAGCACACATTAATTATTATGCATACCAAAGGTCAGCTAATATGTATGTCAGAAAATAAGTTAAACGTTATTAAAGAGCACACATTAATTATTATGCATACCAAAGGTCAGCTAATATGTATGTCAGAAAATAAGTTAAACGTTATTAAAGAGCACACATTAATTATTATGTATACCAAAGGTCAGCTAATATGTATGTCAGAAAATAAGTTAAACGTTATTAAAGAGCACACATTAATTATTATGCATACTAAAGGTCACCTAATATGTATGTCAGAAAATAAGTTAAACGTTATTAAAGAGCACACATTAATTATTATGCATACCAAAGGTCACCTAATATGTATGTCAGAAAATAAGTTAAACGTTATTAAAGAGCACACATTAATTATTATGTATACCAAAGGTCAGCTAATATGTATGTCAGAAAATAAGTTAAACGTTATTAAAGCACACATTAATTATTATGTATACCAAAGGTCAGTTAATATGTATGTCAGAAAATAAGTTAAACGTTATTAAAGAGCACACATTAATTATTATGCATACCAAAGGTCAGCTAATATGTATGTCAGAAAATAAGTTAAACGTTATTAAAGAGCACACATTAATTATTATGCATACCAAAGGTCAGCTATCGCATTGTCAGAAAATAAGTTAAACGTTATTAAAGAGCACACATTAATTATTATGCATACCAAAGGTCACCTAATATGTATGTCAGAAAATAAGTTAAACGTTATTAAAGAGCACACATTAATTATTATGTATACCAAAGGTCAGCTAATATGTATGTCAGAAAATAAGTTAAACGCTATTAAAGAGCACACATTAATTATTATGTATACCAAAGGTCACCTAATATGTATGTCAGAAAATAAGTTAAACGCTATTAAAGAGCACACATTAATTATTATGTATACCAAAGGTCACCTAATATGTATGTCAGAAAATAAGTTAAACGCTATTAAAGAGCACACATTAATTATTATGTATACCAAAGGTCAGCTAATATGTATGTCAGAAAATAAGTTAAACGTTATTAAAGAGCACACATTAATTATTATGTATACCAAAGGTCAGCTAATATGTATGTCAGAAAATAAGTTAAACGTTATTAAAGAGCACACATTAATTATTATGTATACCAAAGGTCAGCTATCATGTATGTCAGAAAATAAGTTAAACGCTATTAAAGAGCACACATTAATTATTATGTATACCAAAGGTCACCTAATATGTATGTCAGAAAATAAGTTAAACGTTATTAAAGAGCACACATTAATTATTATGTATACCAAAGGTCACCTAATATGTATGTCAGAAAATAAGTTAAACGTTATTAAAGAGCACACATTAATTATTATGCATACCAAAGGTCACCTAATATATGTCAGAAAATAAGTTAAACGTTATTAAAGGAGTTGTATACATTAATTATTATGTATACCAAAGGTCACCTAATATGTATGTCAGAAAATAAGTTAAACGTTATTAAAGAGCACACATTAATTATTATGTATACCAAAGGTCAGCTAATATGTATGTCAGAAAATAAGTTAAACGCTATTAAAGAGCACACATTAATTATTATGTATACCAAAGGTCACCTAATATGTATGTCAGAAAATAAGTTAAACGTTATTAAAGAGCACACATTAATTATTATGCATACCAAAAGGTCACCTAATATGTATGTCAGAAAATAAGTTAAACGTTATTAAAGAGCACACATTAATTATTATGTATACCAAAGGTCACCTAATATGTATGTCAGAAAATAAGTTAAACGTTATTAAAGAGCACACATTAATTATTATGTATACCAAAGGTCAGCTAATATGTATGTCAGAAAAGAAGTTAAACGCTATTAAAGAGCACACATTAATTATTATGTATACCAAAGGTCACCTAATATGTATGTCAGAAAATATGTTAAACGTTATTAAAGAGCACACATTAATTATTATGTATACTAAAGGTCACCTAATATGTATGTCAGAAAATAAGTTAAACGTTATTAAAGTTACATTAATTATTATGCATACCAAAGGTCACCTAATATGTATGTCAGAAAATAAGTTAAACGTTATTAAAGAGCACACATTAATTATTATGCATACCAAAGGTCACCTAATATGTATGTCAGAAAATAAGTTAAACGTTATTAAAGAGCATGTCAATTAATTATTATGCATACCAAAGGTCACCTAATATGTATGTCAGAAAATAAGTTAAACGTTATTAAAGAGCACCCATTAATTATTATGCATACCAAAGGTCACCTAATATGTATGTCAGAAAATAAGTTAAACGTTATTAAAGAGCACACATTAATTATTATGCATACCAAAGGTCACCTAATATGTATGTCAGAAAATAAGTTAAACGTTATTAAAGAGCACACATTAATTATTATGTATACCAAAGGTCACCTAATATGTATGTCAGAAAATAAGTTAAACGTTATTAAAGAGCACACATTAATTATTATGCATACCAAAGGTCACCTAATATGTATGTCAGAAAATAAGTTAAACGTTATTAAAGAGCACACATTAATTATTATGCATACCAAAGGTCACCTAATATGTATGTCAGAAAATAAGTTAAACGTTATTAAAGAGCACCCATTAATTATTATGCATACCAAAGGTCAGCTTAATATAAGATAAGCTAGAAAATAAGTTAAACGTTATTAAAGAGCACACATTAATTATTATGCATACCAAAGGTCACCTAATATGTATGTCAGAAAATAAGTTAAACGTTATTAAAGAGCACCCATTAATTATTATGCATACCAAAGGTCACCTAATATGTATGTCAGAAAATAAGTTAAACGTTATTAAAGAGCACACATTAATTATTATGCATACCAAAGGTCACCTAATATGTATGTCAGAAAAATAAGTTAAACGTTATTAAAGAGCACACATTAATTATTATGCATACTAAAGGTCACCTAATATGTATGTCAGAAAATAAGTTAAACGTTATTAAAGAGCACCCATTAATTATTATGTATACCAAAGGTCAGCTAATATGTATGTCAGAAAATAAGTTAAACGTTATTAAAGAGCACACATTAATTATTATGCATACCAAAGGTCACCTAATATGTATGTCAGAAAATAAGTTAAACGTTATTAAAGAGCACACATTAATTATTATGCATACCAAAGGTCACCTAATATGTATGTCAGAAAATAAGTTAAACGTTATTAAAGAGCACCCATTAATTATTATGCATACCAAAGGTCACCTAATATGTATGTCAGAAAATAAGTTAAACGTTATTAAAGAGCACACATTAATTATTATGCATACCAAAGGTCACCTAATATGTATGTCAGAAAATAAGTTAAACGTTATTAAAGAGCACACATTAATTATTATGCATACCAAAGGTCACCTAATATGTATGTCAGAAAATAAGTTAAACGTTATTAAAGAGCACACATTAATTATTATGTATACCAAAGGTCACCTAATATGTATGTCAGAAAATAAGTTAAACGTTATTAAAGAGCACATTAATTATTATGCATACTCAAAGGTCACCTAATATGTATGTCAGAAAATAAGTTAAACGTTATTAAAGAGCACACATTAATTATTATGCATACCAAAGGTCACCTAATATGTATGTCAGAAAATAAGTTAAACGTTATTAAAGAGCACACATTAATTATTATGCATACCAAAGGTCACCTAATATGTATGTCAGAAAATAAAAGTTAAACGTTATTATTAAAGAGCACACATTAATTATTATGCATACCAAAGGTCACCTAATATGTATGTCAGAAAATAAGTTAAACGTTATTAAAGAGCACCCATTAATTATTATGCATACCAAAGGTCACCTAATATGTATGTCAGAAAATAAGTTAAACGTTATTAAAGAGCACACATTATTATGCATACCAAAGGTCACCTAATATGTATGTCAGAAAATAAGTTAAACGTTATTAAAGAGCACACATTAATTATTATGCATACCAAAGGTCACCCAATATGTATGTCAGAAAATAAGTTAAACGTTATTAAAGAGCACACATTAATTATTATGTATACCAAAGGTCACCTAATATGTATGTCAGAAAATAAGTTAAACGTTATTAAAGAGCACACATTAATTATTATGCATACCAAAGGTCACCTAATATGTATGTCAGAAAATAAGTTAAACGTTATTAAAGAGCACACATTAATTATTATGCATACCAAAGGTCACCTAATATGTATGTCAGAAAATAAGTTAAACGTTATTAAAGAGCACACATTACTTATTATGCATACCAAAGGTCACCTAATATGTATGTCAGAAAATAAGTTAAACGTTATTAAAGAGCACACATTAATTATTATGCATACCAAAGGTCACCTAATATGTATGTCAGAAAATAAGTTAAACGTTATTAAAGAGCACCCATTAATTATTATGCATACCAAAGGTCACCTAATATGTATGTCAGAAAATAAGTTAAACGTTATTAAAGAGCACACATTAATTATTATGTATACCAAAGGTCACCTAATATGTATGTCAGAAAATAAGTTAAACGGTTATTAAAGAGCACACATTAATTATTATGCATACCAAAGGTCACCTAATATGTATGTCAGAAAAATAAGTTAAACGTTATTAAAGAGCACACATTAATTATTATGCATACCAAAGGTCACCTAATATGTATGTCAGAAAATAAGTTAAACGTTATTAAAGAGCAACGCATTAATTATTATGCATACCAAAGGTCACCTAATATGTATGTCAGAAAATAAGTTAAACGTTATTAAAGAGCACCCATTAATTATTATGCATACCAAAGGTCACCTAATATGTATGTCAGAAAATAAGTTAAACGTTATTAAAGAGCACACATTAATTATTATGCATACCAAAGGTCACCTAATATGTATGTCAGAAAATAAGTTAAACGTTATTAAAGAGCACCCATTAATTATTATGCATACCAAAGGTCACCTAATATGTATGTCAGAAAATAAGCAAACGTTATTAAAGCACCCATTAATTATTATGCATACCAAAGGTCACCTAATATGTATGTCAGAAAATAAGTTAAACGTTATTAAAGAGCACCCATTAATTATTATGCATACCAAAGGTCACCTAATATGTATGTCAGAAAATAAGTTAAACGTTATTAAAGAGCACCCATTAATTATTATGCATACCAAAGGTCACCTAATATGTATGTCAGAAAATAAGTTAAACGTTATTAAAGAGCACCCATTAATTATTATGCATACCAAAGGTCACCTAATATGTATGTCAGAAAATAAGTTAAACGTTATTAAAGAGCACACATTAATTATTATGCATACCAAAGGTCACCTAATATGTATGTCAGAAAATAAGTTAAACGTTATTAAAGAGCACCCATTAATTATTATGCATAAATTAAAGGTTTACCTAATATGTATGTCAGAAAATAAGTTAAACGTTATTAAAGAGCACACATTAATTATTATGCATACCAAAGGTCACCTAATATGTATGTCAGAAAATAAGTTAAACGTTATTAAAGAGCACACATTAATTATTATGCATACCAAAGGTCACCTAATATGTATGTCAGAAAATAAGTTAAACGTTATTAAAGAGCACCATTAATTATTATGCATACCAAAGGTCACCTAATATGTATGTCAGGAAATAAGTTAAACGTTATTAAAGAGCACACATTAATTATTATGCATACCAAAGGTCACCTAATATGTATGTCAGAAAATAAGTTAAACGTTATTAAAGAGCACACATTAATTATTATGCATACCAAAGGTCACCTAATATGTATGTCAGAAAATAAGTTAAACGTTATTAAAGAGCACCCATTAATTATTATGCATACCAAAGGTCACCTAATATGTATGTCAGAAAATAAGTTAAACGTTATTAAAGAGCACACATTAATTATTATGCATACTAAAGGTCACCTAATATGTATGTCAGAAAATAAGTTAAACGTTATTAAAGAGCACACATTAATTATTATGCATACCAAAGGTCACCTAATATGTATGTCAGAAAATAAGTTAAACGTTATTAAAGAGCACACATTAATTATTATGCATACCAAAGGTCACCTAATATGTATGTCAGAAAATAAGTTACGCAACGTTATTAAAGAGCACACATTAATTATTATGCATACCAAAGGTCACCTAATATGTATGTCAGAAAATAAGTTAAACGTTATTAAAGAGCACCCATTAATTATTATGCATACCAAAGGTCACCTAATATGTATGTCAGAAAATAAGTTAAACGTTATTAAAGAGCACACATTAATTATTATGCATACCAAAGGTCACCTAATATGTATGTCAGAAAATAAGTTAAACGTTATTAAAGAGCACACATTAATTATTATGCATACCAAAGGTCACCTAATATGTATGTCAGAAAATAAGTTAAACGTTATTAAAGAGCACACATTAATTATTACATACCAAAGGTCACCTAATATGTATGTCAGAAAAATGTTAAACGTTATTAAAGAGCACACATTAATTAATATGTATACCAAAGGTCACCTAATATGTATGTCAGAAAATAAGTTAAAACGTTATTAAAGAGCACACATTAATTATTATGCATACCAAAGGTCACCTAATATGTATGTCAGAAAATAAGTTAAACGTTATTAAAGAGCACACATTAATTATTATGCATACCAAAGGTCACCTAATATGTATGTCAGAAAATAAGTTAAACGTTATTAAAGAGCACACATACTATTATGCATACTAAAGGTCACCTAATATGTATGTCAGAAAATAAGTTAAACGTTATTAAAGAGCACATTAATTATTATGCATACCAAAGGTCACCTACTATGTATGTCAGAAAATAAGTTAAACGTTATTAAAGAGCACCCATTAATTATTATGCATACCAAAGGTCACCTAATATGTATGTCAGAAAATAAGTTAAACGTTATTAAAGAGCACACATTAATTATTATGCATACCAAAGGTCACCTAATATGTATGTCAGAAAATAAGTTAAACGTTATTAAAGAGCACACATTAATTATTGCGCATACCAAAGGTCACCTAATATGTATGTCAGAAAATAAGTTAAACGTTATTAAAGAGCACACATTAATTATTATGCATACCAAAGGTCACCTAATATGTATGTCAGAAAATAAGTTAAACGTTATTAAAGAGCACACATTAATTATTATGCATACCAAAGGTCACCTAATATGTATGTCAGAAAATAAGTTAAACGTTATTAAAGAGCACACATTAATTATTATGCATACCAAAGGTCACCTAATATGTATGTCAGAAAATAAGTTAAACGTTATTAAAGAGCACACATTAATTATTATGCATACCAAAGGTCACCTAATATGTATGTCAGAAAATAAGTTAAACGTTATTAAAGAGCACACATT
>JBBBDQ010018355.1:0-22924 GCA_037127315.1 Ascarosepion bandense | reverse complement strand
TTAATTGTATGTCAGAAAATAAGTTAAACGTTATTAAAGAGCACCCATTAATTGTTATGCATACCAAAGGTCACCTAATATGTATGTCAATAAGTTAAACGTTATTAAAGAGCACACATTAATTATTATACCATACCAAAAAGGTCACCTAATATGTATGTCAGAAAATAAATAAGTTAAACGTTATTAAAGAGCACACATTAATTATTATGCATACCAAAGGTCACCTAATATGTATGTCAGAAAATAAATTAAACGTTATTAAAGAGCACACATTAATTATTATGCATACCAAAGGTCACCTAATATGTATGTCAGAAAATAAGTTAAACGTTATTAAAGAGCACACATTAATTATTATGCATACCAAGGTCACCTAATATGTATGTCAGAAAATAAGTTAAACGTTATTAAAGAGCACCCGTTATTATACATACCAAAGGTCACCTAATATGTCAGAAAATAAGTTAAACGTTATTAAAGAGCACACATTAATTATTATGTATACCAAAGGTCACCTAATATGTATGTCAGAAAATAAGTTAAACGTTATTAAAGAGCACACATTAATTATTATGTATACCAAAGGTCACCTAATATGTATGTCAGAAAATAAGTTAAACGTTATTAAAGAGCACACATTAATTATTATGTATACCAAAGGTCACCTAATATGTATGTCAGAAAATAAGTTAAACGTTATTAAAAGAGCACACATTAATTATTATGTATACCAAAGGTCACCTAATATGTATGTCAGAAAATAAGTTAAACGTTATTAAAGAGCACACATTAATTATTATGTATACCAAGGTCACCTAATATGTATGTCCGAAAATAAGTTAAACGTTATTAAAGAGCACACATTAATTATTATGTATACCAAAGGTCATCTAATATGTATGTCAGAAAATAAGTTAAACGTTATTAAAGAGCACACATTAATTATTATGTATACCAAAAAGGTCACCTAATATGTATGTCAGAAAATAAGTTAAACGTTATTAAAGAGCACACATTAATTATTATGCATACCAAAGGTCACCTAATATGTATGTCAATAAGTTAAACGTTATTAAAGAGCACACATTAATTATTATGCATACCAAGGTCACCTAATATGTATGTCAGAAAATAAGTTAAACGTTATTAAAGAGCACACATTAATTATTATGCATACCAAAGGTCACCTAATATGTATGTCGAAAAATAAGTTAAACGTTATTAAAGAGCACACATTAAGTGTATGCATACCAAAGATCTCCTAATATGTATGTCAGAAAATAAGTTAAACGTTATTAAAGAGCACCCATTAATTATTATGCATACCAAAGTTCACCTAATATGTATGTCAGAAAATAAGTTAAACGTTATTAAAGAGCACACATTAATTATTATGCATACCAAAGGTCACCTAATATGTATGTCAGAAAATAAGTTAAACGTTATTAAAGAGCACACATTAATTATTATGCATACCAAAGGTCACCTAATATGTATGTCAGAAAATAAGTTAAACGTTATTAAAGAGCACACATTAATTATTATGCATACCAAAGGTCACCTAATATGTATGTCAGAAAATAAGTTAAACGTTATTAAAAAGAGCACCCATTAATTATTATGCATACCAAAGGTCACCTAATATGTATGTCAGAAAATAAGTTAAACGTTATTAAAGAGCACACATTAATTATTATGTATACAAAAAGGTCACCTAATATGTATGTCAGAAAATAAGTTAAACGTTATTAAAGAGCACACATTAGTGGCTGTATGCAAAGGTCACCTAATATGTATGTCAGAAAATAAGTTAAACGTTATTAAAACACACATTGGTATTATGTATACCAAAGGTCACCTAATATGTATGTCAGAAAATAAGTTAAACGTTATTAAAGAGCACACATTAATTATTATGTATACCAAAGGTCACCTAATATGTATGTCAGAAAATAAGTTAAACGTTATTAAAGAGCACACATTAATTATTATGTATACCAAAGGTCACCTAATATGTATGTCAGAAAATAAGTTAAACGTTATTAAAGAGCACACATTAATTATTATGTATACCAAGGTCACCTAATATGTCAGAAAATAAGTTAAACGTTATTAAAGAGCACACATTAATTATTATGTATACCAAAGGTCACCTAATATGTATGTCAGAAAATAAGTTAAACGTTATTAAAGAGCACATTAATTATTATGCATACCAAGGTCACCTAATATGTATGTCAGAAAATAAGTTAAACGTTATTAAAGAGCACACATTAATTATTATGCATACCAAGGTCACCTAATATGTATGTCAGAAAATAAGTTAAACGTTATTAAAGAGCACACATTAATTATTATGTATACAAGGTCACTATTATTGTATGTCAGAAAATAAGTTAAACGTTATTAAAGAGCAAACAGTAGTGTATGTATACCAAAGGTCACCTAATATGTATGTCAGAAAATAAGTTAAACGTTATTAAAGAGCACACATTAATTATTATGTATACCAAAGGTCACCTAATATGTATGTCAGAAAATAAGTTAAACGTTATTAAAGAGCACACATTAATTATTATGCATACCAAAGGTCACCTAATATGTGTCGGGAAAATAACTTAAACGTTATTAAAGAGCACACATTAATTATTATGTATACCAAAGGTCACCTAATATGTATGTCAGAAAATAAGTTAAACGTTATTAAAGAGCACACATTAATTATTATGCATACCAAAGTCACCTAATATGTATGTCGAAAAATAAGTTAAACGTTATTAAAGAGCACACATTAATTATTATGTATACCAAAGGTCACCTAATATGTATGTCAGAAAATAAGTTAAACGTTATTAAAGAGCACACATTAATTATTATGCATACCAAAGGTCACCTAATATGTATGTCAGAAAATAAGTTAAACGTTATTAGAAGCACATTGATTATTATGCATACCAAAGGTCACCTAATATGTATGTCAGAAAATAAGTTAAACGTTATTAAAGAGCACACATTAATTATTATGTATACCAAAGGTCACCTAATATGTATGTCAGAAAATAAGTTAAACGTTATTAAAGAGCACATTAATTATTATGTATACAAAGGTCACCTAATATGTATGTCAGAAAATAAGTTAAACAGTATTAAAGAGCACACATTAATTATTATGCATACCAAAGGTCACCTAATATGTATGTCAGAAAATAAGTTAAACGTTATTAAAGAGCACCCATTAATTATTATGCATACCAAGGTCACCTAATATGTATGTCAGAAAATAAGTTAAACGACGTTATTAAAGAGCACACATTAATTATTATGTATACCAAAGGTCAGCTAATATGTATGTCAGAAAATAAGTTAAACGTTATTAAAGAGCACACATTAATTATTATGCATACCAAGGTCACCTAATATGTATGTCAGAAAATAAGTTAAACGTTATTAAAGAGCACACATTAATTATTATGCATACCAAGGTCTACCTAATATGTGTCAGAAAATAAGTTAAACGTTATTAAAGAGCACCCATTAATTATTATGCATACCAAAGGTCACCTAATATGTATGTCAGAAAATAAATTAAACGTTATTAAAGAGCACACATTAATTATTATGCATACCAAAGGTCACCTAATATGTATGTCAGAAAATAAGTTAAACGTTATTAAAGAGCACACATTAATTATTATGCATACCAAAGGTCACCTAATATGTATGTCAGAAAATAAGTTAAACGTTATTAAAGAGCACACATTAATTATTATGCATACCAAGGTCACCTAATATGTATGTCAGAAAATAAGTTAAACGTTATTAAAGAGCACCATTAATTATTATGCATACCAAGAGTCGCCTAATATGTATGTCAGAAAATAAGTTAAACGTTATTAAAGAGCACACATTAATTATTATGCATACCAAAGGTCACCTAATATGTATGTCGAAAAATAAGTTAAACGTTATTAAAGAACACACATTAATTATTATGCATACCAAAGGTCACTAATATGTATGTCAGAAAATAAGTTAAACGTTATTAAAGAGCACACATTAATTATTATGCATACCAAAAGGTCACCTAATATGTATGTCAGAAAGCAGTTAAACGTTATTAAAGAGCACACATTAATTATTATGCATACCAAGGTCACCTAATATGTATGTCAGAAAATAAGTTAAACGTTATTAAAGAGCACCCATTAATTATTATGCATACCAAGGTCACCTAATATGTATGTCAGAAAATAAGTTAAACGTTATTAAAGAGCACACATTAATTATGTATACCGAGTCACCTAATATGTATGTCAGAAAATAAGTTAAACGTTATTAAAGAGCACACATTAATTATTATGTATACCAAAGGTCACCTAATATGTATGTCAGAAAATAAGTTAAACGTTAAAGAGCACACGATAATTATTATGTATACCAAAGATACCTAATATGTATGTCAGAAAATAAGTTAAACGTTATTAAAGAGCACACATTAATTATTATATACAAAGGTCACCTAATATGTATGTCAGAAAATAAGTTAAACGTTATTAAAGAGCACATTAATTATTATGTATACCAAAGGTCACCTAATATGTATGTCAGAAAATAAGTTAAACGTTATTAAAAAGAGCACACATTAATTATTATGTATACCAAAGGTCACCTAATATGTATGTCAGAAAATAAGTTAAACGTTATTAAAAAGAGCACACATTAATTATTATGTATACCAAAGGTCACCTAATATGTATGTCAGAAAATAAGTTAAACGTTATTAAAGAGCACACATTAATTATTATGCATACCAAAGGTCACCTAATATGTATGTCAGAAAATAAGTTAAACGTTATTAAAGAGCACACATTAATTATTATGCATACCAAAGGTCACCTAATATGTATGTCAGAAAATAAGTTAAACGTTATTAAAGAGCACACATTAATTATTATGCATACCAAAGGTCACCTAATATGTATGTCAGAAAATAAGTTAAACGTTATTAAAGAGCACACATTAATTATTATGCATACCCAAGGTCACTAATATGTATGTCAGAAAATAAGTTAAACGTTATTAAAGAGCACCCATTAATTATTATGCATACCAAAGGTCACCTAATATGTATGTCAGAAAATAAGTTAAACGTTATTAAAGAGCACATTAATTATTATGCATACCAAGGTCACCTAATATGTATGTCAGAAAATAAGTTAAACGTTATTAAAGAGCACACATTAATTATTATGTATACCAAAGGTCACCTAATATGTATGTCAGAAAATAAGTTAAACGTTATTAAAGAGCACACATTAATTATTATGTATACCAAAGGTCACTAATATGTATGTCAGAAAATAAGTTAAACGTTATTAAAGAGCACACATTAATTATTATGTATACCAAAGGTCACCTAATATGTATGTCAGAAAATAAGTTAAACGTTATTAAAGAGCACACATTAATTATTATGTATACAAAAGGTCACCTAATATGTATGTCAGAAAATAAGTTAAACGTTATTAAAAAACTACATTAATTATTATGCATACCAAAGGTCACCTAATATGTATGTCAGAAAATAAGTTAAACGTTATTAAAACACCCATTAATTATTATGCATACCAAGGTCACCTAATATGTATGTCAGAAAATAAGTTAAACGTTATTAAAACACACATTAATTATTATGCATACCAAAGGTCACCTAATATGTATGTCAGAAAATAAGTTAAACGTTATTAAAGAGCACACATTAATTATTATGTATACCAAAGGTCACCTAATATGTATGTCAGAAAATAAGTTAAACGTTATTAAAGAGCACACATTAATTATTATGTATACCGAGTCACCTAATATGTATCTGAAAATAAGTTAAACGTTATTAAAGAGCACACATTAATTATTATGCATACCAAAGGTCACCTAATATGTATGTCAGAAAATAAGTTAAACGTTATTAAAGAGCACACATTAATTATTATGTATACCAAGATCACCTAATATGTATGTCAGAAAATAAGTTAAACGTTATTAAAGAGCACACATTAATTATTATACATATAAAGGTCACCTAATATGTATGTCAGAAAATAAGTTAAACGTTATTAAAGAGCCCCATTAATTATTATGCATACCAAGGTCACCTAATATGTATGTCAGAAAATAAGTTAAACGTTATTAAAGAGCACACATTAATTATTATGCATACCAAAGGTCACCTAATATGTATGTCAGAAAATAAGTTAAACGTTATTAAAGAGCACACATTAATTATTATGTATACCAAGGTCACCTAATATGTATGTCAGAAAATAAGTTAAACGTTATTAAAGAGCACACATTAATTATTATGTATGCAAGGTCACCTAATATGTATGTCAGAAAATAAGTTAAACGTTATTAAAGAGCACACATTAATTATTATGTATACCAAGGTCACCTATTATGTATGTCAGAAAATAAGTTAAACGTTATTAAAGAGCACACATTAATTATTATGTATGCAAAGGTCACCTAATATGTATGTCAGAAAATAAGTTAAACGTTATTAAAGAAGCACACATTAATTATTATGTATACCAAAGGTCACCTAATATGTATGTCAGAAAATAAGTTAAACGTTATTAAAGAGCACACATTAATTATTATGCATACCAAAGGTCACCTAATATGTATGTCAGAAAATAAGTTAAACGTTATTAAAGAGCACACATTAATTATTATGCATACCAAAAAGGTCACCTAATATGTATGTCAGAAAATAAGTTAAACGTTATTAAAGAGCACACATTAATTATTATGTATACCAAAGGTCACCTAATATGTATGTCAGAAAATAAGTTAAACGTTATTAAAGAGCACACATTAATTATTATGTGTACAAAGGTCACCTAATATGTATGTCAGAAAATAAGTTAAACGTTATTAAAGAGCACACATTAATTATTATGTATACCAAAGGTCACCTAATATGTATGTCAGAAAATAAGTTAAACGTTATTAAAGAGCACACATTAATTATTATGCATACCAAAGGTCACCTAATATGTATGTCAGAAAATAACTTAAACGTTATTAAAGAGCACACATTAATTATTATGTATACCAAAGGTCACCTAATATGTATGTCAGAAAATAAGTTAAACGTTATTAAAGAGCACACATTAATTATTATGCATACCAAAGGTCACCTAATATGTATGTCGAAATAAGTTAAACGTTATTAAAAGAGCACACATTAATTATTATGTATACCAAAGGTCACCTAATATGTATGTCAGAAAATAAGTTAAACGTTATTAAAGAGCACACATTAATTATTATGCATTACCAAAGGTCACCTAATATGTATGTCAGAAAATAAGTTAAACGTTATTAAAGGCACACATTAATTATTATGCATACCAAAGGTCACCTAATATGTATGTCAGAAAATAAGTTAAACGTTATTAAAGGACACACATTAATTATTATGTATACCAAAGGTCACCTAATATGTATGTCAGAAAATAAGTTAAACATTATTAAAGAGCACACATTAATTATTATGTATACCAAAGGTCACCTAATATGTATGTCAGAAAATAAGTTAAACGTTATTAAAGAGCACACATTAATTATTATGCATACCAAAGGTCACCTAATATGTATGTCAGAAAATAAGTTAAACGTTATTAAAGAGCACCCATTAATTATTATGCATACAAAAGGTCACCTATTATGTATGTCAGAAAATAAGTTAAACGCTATTAAAGAGCACATTAATTATTATGTATACCAAAGGTCAGCTAATATGTATGTCAGAAAATAAGTTAAACGTTATTAAAACCACCACATTAATTATTATGCACGCTACCAAAGGTCACCTAATATGTATGTCAGAAAATAAGTTAAACGTTATTAAAGAGCACACATTAATTATTATGTATACCAAAGGTCACCTAATATGTATGTCAGAAAATAAGTTAAACGTTATTAAAGAGCACACATTAATTATTATGTGCTACCAAGGTCACCTAATATGTATGTCAGAAAATAAGTTAAACGTTATTAAAGAGCACACATTAATTATTATGTATACCAAAAGGTCACCTAATATGTATGTCAGAAAATAAGTTAAACGTTATTAAAACACACATTAATTATTATGTATACCAAAGGTCACCTATTATGTATGTCAGAAAATAAGTTAAACGTTATTAAAGAGCACACGGTGGTGTATGCATACCAAAGGTCACCTAATATGTATGTCAGAAAATAACTTAAACGTTATTAAAGAGCACACATTAATTATTATGTATACCAAAGGTCACCTAATATGTATGTCAGAAAATAAGTTAAACGTTATTAAAGAGCACACATTAATTATTATGCACATCACAAGGTCACCTAATATGTATGTCAGAAAATAAGTTAAACGTTATTAAAGAGCACACATTAATTATTATGTATACCAAAGGTCACCTAATATGTATGTCAGAAAATAAGTTAAACGTTATTAAAGAGCACACATTAATTATTATGCATACCAAAGGTCACCTAATATGTATGTCAGAAAATAAGTTAAACGTTATTAAAGAGCACACATTAATTATTATGCATGCCAAAGGTCACCTAATATGTATGTCAGAAAATAAGTTAAACGTTATTAAGAAACTTACACATTAATTATTATGTATACCAAAGGTCACCTAATATGTATGTCAGAAAATAAGTTAAACGTTATTAAAGAGCACACATTAATTATTATGTATACCAAAGGTCACCTAATATGTATGTCAGAAAATAAGTTAAACGTTATTAAAGAGCACACATTAATTATTATGCATACCAAAGGTCACCTAATATGTATGTCAGAAAATAAGTTAAACGTTATTAAAGAGCACCCATTAATTATTATGCATACCAAAGGTCACCTAATATGTATGTCAGAAAATAAGTTAAACGTTATTAAAGAGCACACATTAATTATTATGTATACCAAAGGTCAGCTAATATGTATGTCAGAAAATAAGTTAAACGTTATTAAAGAGCACACATTAATTATTATGCATACCAAAGGTCACCTAATATGTATGTCAGAAAATAAGTTAAACGTTATTAAAGAGCACACATTAATTAATATGCATACCGAGGAACCACCTAATATGTATGTCAGAAAATAAGTTAAACGTTATTAAAGAGCACCCATTAATTATTATGTATGCAAAGGTCACCTAATATGTATGTCAGAAAATAAGTTAAACGTTATTAAAGAGCACCCATTAATTATTATGCATACCAAGGTCACCTAATATGTATGTCAGAAAATAAGTTAAACGTTATTAAAGAGCACACATTAATTATTATGTATACCAAAGGTCAGCTAATGTATGTCAGAAAATAAGTTAAACGTTATTAAAGAGCACACATTAATTATTATGCATACCAAAGGTCACCTAATATGTATGTCAGAAAATAAGTTAAACGTTATTAAAGAGCACACATTAATTAATATGCATACCAAAGGTCACCTAATATGTATGTCAGAAAATAAGTTAAACGTTATTAAAGAGCACCCATTAATTATTATGTATACCAAAGGTCACCTAATATGTATGTCAGAAAATAAGTTAAACGTTATTAAAGAGCAACACATTAATTATTATGTATACCAAAGGTCACCTAATATGTATGTCAGAAAATAAGTTAAACGTTATTAAAGAGCACACATTAATTATTATGTATACCAAAGGTCACCTAATATGTATGTCAGAAAATAAGTTAAACGTTATTAAAGAGCACACATTAATTATTATGTATACCAAGGTCACCTAATATATGTCAGAAAATAAGTTAAACGTTATTAAAACATTAATTATTATGCATACCAAAGGTCACCTAATATGTATGTCAGAAAATAAGTTAAACGTTATTAAAGAGCACACATTAATTATTATGTATACCAAAGGTCACCTAATATGTATGTCAGAAAATAAGTTAAACGTTATTAAAGAGCACATTAATTATTATGCATACCAAAGGTCACCTAATATGTATGTCAGAAAATAAGTTAAACGTTATTAAAGAGCACACATTAATTATTATGTATACCAAAGGTCACTAATATGTATGTCAGAAAATAAGTTAAACGTTATTAAAGAGCACACACATTAATTATTATGCATACCAAAGGTCACCTAATATGTATGTCAGAAAATAAGTTAAACGTTATTAAAGAGCACACATTAATTATTATGTATACCAAGGTCACCTAATATGTATGTCAGAAAATAAGTTAAACGTTATTAAAGAGCACCCATTAATTATTATGTATACCAAAGGTCAATAATATGTATGTCAGAAAATAAGTTAAACGTTATTAAAGAGCACACATTAATTATTATGCATACCAAGGTCACCTAATATGTATATTGAAAATAAGTTAAACGTTATTAAAGAGCACACATTAATTGTTATGCATGCAAAGGTCACCTAATATGTATGTCAGAAAATAAGTTAAACGTTATTAAAGAGCACACATTAATTATTATGTATACCAAAAGGTCACCTAATATGTATGTCAGAAAATAAGTTAAACGTTATTAAAGAGCACACATTAATTATTATGTATACCAAAGGTCACCTAATATATATGTCAGAAAATAAGTTAAACGTTATTAAAGAGCACACATTAATTATTATACATACCAAAGGTCACCTAATATGTATGTCAGAAAATAAGTTAAACGTTATTAAAGAGCACACATTAATTATTATGTATACCAAAGGTCACCTAATATGTATGTCAGAAAATAAGTTAAACGTTATTAAGGCACACATTAATTATTATGTATGCCAAAGGTCACCTATTGTGTCAGAAAATAAGTTAAACGTTATTAAAGAGCACACATTAATTATTATGTATACAAAAGTCACCTAATATGTATGTCAGAAAATAAGTTAAACGTTATTAAAGAGCACCCATTAATTATTATGTATACCAAAGGTCACCTAATATGTATGTCAGAAAATAAGTTAAACGTTATTAAAGAGCACACATTAATTATTATGCATACCAAAAGGTCACCTAATATGTATGTCAGAAAATAAGTTAAACGTTATTAAAGAGCACATTAATTATTATGTATACCAAAGGTCACCTAATATGTATGTCAGAAAATAAGTTAAACGTTATTAAAGAGCACACATTAATTATTATGTATACCAAAGGTCACCTAATATGTATGTCAGAAAATAAGTTAAACGTTATTAAAGAGCACACATTAATTATTATGTATACCAAAGGTCACCTAATATGTATGTCAGAAAATAAGTTAAACGTTATTAAAGTACACATTAATTATTATGTATACCAAGAGTCACCTAATATGTATGTCAGAAAATAAGTTAAACGTTATTAAAGAGCACCCATTAATTATTATGTATACCAAGGTCACTAATATGTATGTCAGAAAATAAATTAGAAAACGTTATTAAAGAGCACACATTAATTATTATGCATACCAAAGGTCACACCTAATATGTATGTCAGAAAATAAGTTAAACGTTATTAAAGAGCACACATTAATTATTATGTATACCAAAAGGTCAGCTAATATGTATGTCAGAAAATAAGTTAAACGTTATTAAAGAGCACACATTAATTATTATGTATACCAAAGTTCACCTAATATGTCAGAAAATGGTTAAACGTTATTAAAGAGCACACATTAATTATTATGTATACCAAAGGTCACCTAATATGTATATCAGAAAATAAGTTAAACGTTATTAAAGAACACCCATTAATTATTATGTATACCAAAGGTCACCTATTATGTATGTCAGAAAATAAGTTAAACGTTATTAAAGAGCACACATTAATTATTATGCATACCAAAGGTCACCTAATATGTATGTCAGAAAATAAGTTAAACGTTATTAAAGAGCACACATTAATTATTATGTATACCAAGGTCACCTAATATGTATGTCAGAAAATAAGTTAAACGTTATTAAAACCCGCATTAATTATTATGTATACCAAAGGTCACCTAATATGTATGTCAGAAAATAAGTTAAACGTTATTAAAGAGCACACATTAATTATTATGTATACCAAAGGTCACCTAATATGTATGTCAGAAAATAAGTTAAACGTTATTAAAGAGCACACATTAATTATTATGTATACCGGGTCACACCTAATATGTATGTCAGAAAATAAGTTAAACGTTATTAAAGCACCCATTAATTATTATGTATACCAAAGGTCATAATATGTATGTCAGAAAATAAGTTAAACGTTATTAAAGAGCACACATTAATTATTATGCATACCAAGGTCACCTAATATGTATGTCAGAAAATAAGTTAAACGTTATTAAAGAGCACACATTAATTATTATGTATACCAAAGGTCAGCTAATATGTATGTCAGAAAATAAGTTAAACGTTATTAAAACACCACATTAATTATTATGTATGCCAAAGTTCACCTAATATGTATGTCAGAAAATAAGTTAAACGTTATTAAAGAGCACACATTAATTATTATGTATACCAAAGGTCACCTAATATGTATGTCAGAAAATAAGTTAAACGTTATTAAAGAGCACACATTAATTATTATGCATACCAAAGGTCACCTAATATGTATGTCAGAAAATAAGTTAAACGTTATTAAAGAACATTAATTATTATGTATACCAAAGGTCACCTAATATGTATGTCAGAAAATAAGTTAAACGTTATTAAAAAGCACACATTAATTATTATGCATACCAAAGGTCACCTAATATGTATGTCAGAAAATAAGTTAAACGTTATTAAAGAGCACACATTAATTATTATGCATACCAAAGGTCACCTAATATGTATGTCAGAAAATAAGTTAAACGTTATTAAAGAGCACATTAAAATTATTATGTATACCAAAGGTCACCTAATATGTATGTCAGAAAATAAGTTAAACGTTATTAAAACACACATTAATTATTATGCATACCAAAGGTCACCTAATATGTATGTCAGAAAATAAGTTAAACGTTATTAAAGAGCACCCATTAATTATTATGTATACAAAGGTCACCTAATATGTATGTCAGAAAATAAGTTAAACGTTATTAAAGAGCACACATTAATTATTATGCATACCAAAGGTCACCTAATATGTATGTCAGAAAATAAGTTAAACGTTATTAAAGAGCACACATTAATTATTATGTATACCAAAGGTCACCTAATATGTATGTGCAGAAAATAAGTTAAACGTTATTAAGAAGCACACATTAATTATTATGTATACCAAGGTCACCTAATATGTATGTCAGAAAAATAAGTTAAACGTTATTAAAGAGCACACATTAATTATTATGTATACCAAAGGTCACCTAATATGTATGTCAGAAAATAAGTTAAACGTTATTAAAGAGCACACATTAATTATTATGTATACCAA
This sequence comes from Ascarosepion bandense, assembly GCA_037127315.1. Lineage (NCBI taxonomy): Eukaryota > Metazoa > Mollusca > Cephalopoda > Sepiida > Sepiidae > Ascarosepion > Ascarosepion bandense. The sequence goes on along the minus strand of JBBBDQ010018355.1, from coordinate 9,471 downwards.
AGGTCACCTAATATGTATGTCAGAAAATAAGTTAAACGTTATTAAAGAGCACCCATTAATTATTATGTATACCAAAGGTCACCTAATATGTATGTCAGAAAATAAGTTAAACGTTATTAAAGAGCACACATTAATTATTATGCATACCGAAAAGGTCACCTAATATGTATGTCGAAAAATAAGTTAAACGTTATTAAAGAGCACACATTAATTGTATGTATACCAAAGGTCACCTAATATGTATGTCAGAAAATAAGTTAAACGTTATTAAAGAGCACACATTAATTATTATGCATACCAAAGGTCACCTAATATGTATGTCAGAAAATAAGTTAAACGTTATTAAAGAGCACACATTAATTATTATGTATACCAAAGGTCACCTAATATGTATGTCAGAAAATAAGTTAAACGTTATTAAAGAGCACACATTAATTATTATGTATACCAAAGGTCACCTAATATGTATGTCAGAAAATAAGTTAAACGTTATTAAAGAGCACACATTAATTATTGTATACCCAAGGTCACCTAATATGTATGTCAGAAAATAAGTTAAACGTTATTAAAGAGCACACATTAATTATTATGCATACCAAAGGTCACCTAATATGTATGTGTCAGAAAATAAGTTAAACGTTATTAAAGAGCACCCATTAATTATTATGCATACCAAAGATTACCTAATATGTATGTCAGAAAATAAGTTAAACGTTATTAAAGAGCACCCATTAATTATTATGCATACCAAAGGTCACCTAATATGTATGTCAGAAAATAAGTTAAACATTATTAAAGAGCACACATTAATTATTATGTATACCAAAGGTCAGCTAATGTATATGTCAGAAAATAAGTTAAACGTTATTAAAACGCCCATTAATTATTATGCATACCAAAGGTCACCTAATATGTATGTCAGAAAATAAGTTAAACGTTATTAAAGAGCACCCATTAATTATTATGCATACCAAAGGTCACCTAATATGTATGTCAGAAAATAAGTTAAACGTTATTAAAGAGCACACATTAATTATTATGCATACCAAAGGTCACCTAATATGTATGTCAGAAAATAAGTTAAACGTTATTAAAGAGCACACATTAATTATTATGTATACAAAGGTCAGCTAATATGTATGTCAGAAAATAAGTTAAACGTTGTTAAGAGCACCCATTAATTATTATGCATACCAAAGGTCACCTAGTATGTATGTCAGAAAATAAGTTAAACGTTATTAAAGAGCACCCATTAATTATTATGCATACCAAAGGTCACCTAATATGTATGTCAGAAAATAAGTTAAACGTTATTAAAGAGCACACATTAATTATTATGTATACCGAAGGTCAGCTAATATGTATGTCAGAAAATAAGTTAAACGTTATTAAAGAGCACCCATTAATTATTATGCATACCAAAGTCACCTAATATGTATGTCAGAAAATAAGTTAAACGTTATTAAAGAGCACACATTAATTATTATGTATACCAAAGGTCAGCTAATATGTATATCAGAAAATAAGTTAAACGTTATTAAAGAGCACCCATTAATTATTATGCATACCAAAGGTCCTAATATGTATGTCAGAAAATAAGTTAAACGTTATTAAAGAGCACACATTAGTGTATACTATGCAAAGGTCAACTAATATGTATGTCAGAAAATAAGTTAAACGTTATTAAAGAGCACCCATTAATTATTATGCATACCAAAGGTCACCTAATATGTATGTCAGAAAATAAATTAAACGTTATTAAAGAGCACACATTAATTATTATGCATACCAAAGGTCACCTAATATGTATGTCAGAAAATAAGTTAAACGTTATTAAAGAGCACACATTAATTATTATGCATACCAAAGGTCACCTAATATGTATGTCAGAAAATAAGTTAAACGTTATTAAAGAGCACACATTAATTATTATGTATACCAAAGGTCAGCTAATATGTATGTCAGAAAATAAGTTAAACGTTATTAAAGAGCACCCATTAATTATTATGCATACCAAAGGTCACCTAATATGTATGTCAGAAAATAAGTTAAACGTTATTAAAGAGCACCCATTAATTATTATGCATACCAAAGGTCACCTAATATGTATGTCAGAAAATAAGTTAAACGTTATTAAAGAGCACCCATTAATTATTATGCATACCAGTCCACCTAATATGTATGTCAGAAAATAAGTTAAACGTTATTAAAACACACATTAATTAATATGCATACCAAGGGTCACCTAATATGTATGTCAGAAAATAAGTTAAACGTTATTAAAGAGCACACATTAATTATTATGTATACTGCAAAGGTCAAGTAATATGTATGTCAGAAAATAAGTTAAACGTTAAAACGCATTAATTATTATACATGCAAAGGTCACCTAATATGTATGTCAGAAAATAAGTTAAACGTTATTAAAGAGCACCCATTAATTATTATGCATACCAAAGGTCACTAATATGTATGTCAGAAAATAAGTTAAACGTTATTAAAGAGCACACATTAATTATTATGTATACCAAAAGTCAGCTAATATGTATGTCAGAAAATAAGTTAAACGTTATTAAAGAGCACCCATTAATTATTATGCATACCAAAGGTCACCTAATGTATGTCAGAAAATAAGTTAAACGTTATTAAAGAGCACACATTAATTATTATGTATACCAAAGGTCAGCTAATATGTATGTCAGAAAATAAGTTAAACGTTATTAAAGAGCACCCATTAATTATTATGCATACCAAAGATGCCTAATATGTATGTCAGAAAATAAGTTAAACGTTATTAAAGAGCACACATTAATTATTATGTATATGCAAAAAGGGTCAGCTAATATGTATGTCAGAAAATAAGTTAAACGTTATTAAAGAGCACCCATTAATTATTATGCATACCAAAGGTCACCTAATATGTATGTCAGAAAATAAGTTAAACGTTATTAAAGAGCACATTAATTATTATGCATACCAAGGTCACCTAATATGTATGTCAGAAAATAAGTTAAACGTTATTAAAGAGCACACATTAATTATTATGCATACCAAAGGTCACCTAATATGTATGTCAGAAAATAAGTTAAACGTTATTAAAGAGCACACATTAATTATTATATTGTATACCAAGGTCAGCTAATATGTATGTCAGAAAATAAGTTAAACGTTATTAAAGAGCACACATTAATTATTATGCATACCAAAGGTCACCTAATATGTATGTCAGAAAATAAGTTAAACGTTATTAAAGAGCACACATTAATTATTATGTATACCCAAGGAGTCACTAATATGTATGTCAGAAAATAAGTTAAACGTTATTAAAGAGCACACATTAATTATTATATATGCAAAGGTCACCTAATATGTATGTCAGAAAATAAGTTAAACGTTATTAAAGAGCACACATTAATTATTATGCATACCAAGGTCACCTAATATGTATGTCAGAAAATAAGTTAAACGTTATTAAAGAGCACACATTAATTATTATGCATACCAAAGGTCACCTAATATGTATGTCAGAAAATAAGTTAAACGTTATTAAAGAGCACACATTAATTATTATGCATACCAAAGGTCACCTAATATGTATGTCAGAAAATAAGTTAAACGTTATTAAAGAGCACACATTAATTATTATGTATACCAAAGGTCACCTAATATGTATGTCAGAAAATAAGTTAAACGTTATTAAAGAGCACATTAATTATTATGCATACAAGGTCACCTAATATGTATGTCAGAAAATAAGTTAAACGTTATTAAAGAGCACACATTAATTATTATGTATACCAAAGGTCACCTAATATGTATGTCAGAAAATAAGTTAAACGTTATTAAAGAGCACATTAATTATTATGTATACCAAAGGTCACCTATTATGTATGTCGGAAAATAAGTTAAACGTTATTAAAGAGCACACATTAATTATTATGTATACCAAAGGTCACCTAATATGTATGTCAGAAAATAAGTTAAACGTTATTAAAGAGCACACATTAATTATTATGTATACCAAGGTCACCTAATATGTATGTCAGAAAATAAGTTAAACGTTATTAAAGAGCACACATTAATTATTATGCATACCAAAGGTCACCTAATATGTATGTCAGAAAATAAGTTAAACGTTATTAAAGAGCACCCGACAATTATTATGCATACCAAGGTCACTAATATGTATGTCAGAAAATAAGTTAAACGTTATTAAAAGACACATTAATTATTATGTATACCAAAGGTCAGCTAATATGTATGTCAGAAAATAAGTTAAACGTTATTAAAGAGCACACATTAGTGCTGCATACCGAGGTCACCTAATATGTATGTCAGAAAATAAGTTAAACGTTATTAAAGAGCACACATTAATTATTATATATACAAGGTCACTAATATGTATGTCAGAAAATAAGTTAAACGTTATTAAAGAGCACACATTAATTATTATGCATACCAAAGGTCACCTAATATGTATGTCAGAAAATAAGTTAAACGTTATTAAAGAGCACCCATTAATTATTATGCATACCAAAGGTCACCTAATATGTATGTCAGAAAATAAGTTAAACGTTATTAAAGAGCACACATTAATTATTATGTATACAAGGTCACCTAATATGTATGTCAGAAAATAAGTTAAACGTTATTAAAGAGCACATTAATTATTATGCATACCAAAGGTCACCTAATATGTATGTCGAAAAATAAGTTAAACGTTATTAAAGAGCACACATTAATTATTATGCATACCAAAGGTCACCTAATATGTATGTCAGAAAATAAGTTAAACGTTATTAAAGAGCACATTGGTGTATGTATACCAAAGGTCACCTAATATGTATGTCAGAAAATAAGTTAAACGTTATTAAAGAGCACCCATTAATTATTATACATACCAAAGGTCACCTAATATGTATGTCAGAAAATAAGTTAAACGTTATTAAAAGAGCACCCATTAATTATTATGCATACCAAGGTCACCTAATATGTATGTCAGAAAATAAGTTAAACGTTATTAAAGAGCACACATTAATTATTATGTATACAAGGTCACCTAATATATGTCAGAAAATAAGTTAAACGTTATTAAAGAGCACCCATTAATTATTATGCATACCAAAGGTCACCTAATATGTATGTCAGAAAATAAGTTAAACGTTATTAAAGAGCACCCATTAATTATTATGCATACCAAAGGTCACCTAATATGTATGTCAGAAAATAAGTTAAACGTTATTAAAGAGCACCCATTAATTATTATGCATACCAAGGTCACCTAATATGTATGTCAGAAAATAAGTTAAACGTTATTAAAGAGCACCCATTAACGTTATTATGCATACCAAAGGTCACTATGTACATGTCAGAAAATAAGTTAAACGTTATTAAGAAACGCATTAATTATTATGTATGCAAAGATCTACTAATATGTATGTCAGAAAATAAGTTAAACGTTATTAAAGAGCACACATTAATTATTATGCATACCAAAGGTCACACTGTGTATGTCAGAAAATAAGTTAAACGTTATTAAGGCACATTAATTATTATGTATACCAAAGGTCACCTAATATGTATGTCAGAAAATAAGTTAAACCTTATTAAAGAGCACATTAATTATTATTATACCAAAGGTCACCTAATATATAATATAAAATAAGTTAAACGTTATTAAAGAGCACCCATTAATTATTATGCATACCAAAGGTCACCTAATATGTATGTCAGAAAATAAGTTAAACGTTATTAAAGAGCACCCATTAATTATTATGCATACCAAAGGTCACCTAATATGTATGTCAGAAAATAAGTTAAACGTTATTAAAGAGCACCCATTAATTATTATGTATACCAAAGGTCACCTAATATGTATGTCAGAAATAAGTTAAACGTTATTAAAAAACACCCATTAATTATTATGCATACCAAAGGTCACCTAATATGTATGTCAGAAAATAAGTTAAACGTTATTAAAGAGCACCCATTAATTATTATGCATACCAAAGGTCACCTAATATGTATGTCAGAAAATAAGTTAAACGTTATTAAAGGGCACCCATTAATTGTGCTGCATACAAATCTACTAATATGTATGTCAGAAAATAAGTTAAACGTTATTAAAGAGCACCCATTATTATTATGCATACCAAAGGTCACCTAATATGTATGTCAGAAAATAAGTTAAACGTTATTAAAACACCCATTAATTATTATGCATACCAAGGTCACCTAATATGTATGTCAGAAAATAAGTTAAACGTTATTAAAGAGCACCCATTAATTATTATGTATACCAAGGGTCACACAATATGTATGTGTCAGAAAATAAGTTAAACGTTATTAAAGAGCACACATTAGTGTATGCATACCAAAGGTCACCTAATATGTATGTCGAAAGAAAATAAGTTAAACGTTATTAAAGAGCACACATTAATTATTATGTATACCAAAGGTCACCTAATATGTATGTCAGAAAATAAGTTAAACGTTATTAAAGAGCACACATTAATTATTATGTATACCAAAGGTCACCTAATATGTATGTCAGAAAATAAGTTAAACGTTATTAAAGAGCACCCATTAATTATTATGCATACCAAAGGTCACCTAATATGTATGTCAGAAAATAAGTTAAACGTTATTAAAGAGCACCATTAATTATTATGCATACCAAAGGTCACCTAATATGTATGTCAGAAAATAAGTTAAACGTTATTAAAAGAGCACCCATTAATTATTATGTATACCAAAGGTCACCTAATATGTATGTCAGAAAATAAGTTAAACGTTATTAAAGAGCACACATTAATTATTATGTATACCAAGGTCACCTAATATGTATGTCAGAAAATAAGTTAAACGTTATTAAAGAGCACCCATTAATTATTATGCATACCAAAGGTCACCTAATATGTATGTCAGAAAATAAGGTAAACGTTATTAAAGAGCACCCATTAATTATTATGTATACCAAAGGTCACCTAATATGTATGTCAGAAAATAAGTTAAACGTTATTAAAGAGCACCCATTAATTATTATGCACTTTTTAAGGTCACCTAATATGTATGTCAGAAAATGGATTAAACGTTATTAAGAAGCACCCATTAATTATTATGCATGCAAGGTCACCTAATATGTATGTCAGAAAATAAGTTAAACGTTATTAAAGAGCACCCATTAATTGTTAACCATGCAAGGTCACCTAATATGTATGTCAGAAAATAAGTTAAACGTTATTAAAGAGCACCCATTAATTATTATGTATACCAAAGGTCACCTAATATGTATGTCAGAAAATAAGTTAAACGTTATTAAAGAGCACATTAATTATTATGCATACCAAAAGGTCACCTAATATGTATGTCAGAAAATAAGTTAAACGTTATTAAAGAGCACCGTATAATTATTATGCATACCAAAGGTCACCTAATATGTATGTCAGAAAATAAGTTAAACGTTATTAAAGAGCACACATTAATTATTATGCATACCAAAAGGTCACCTAATATGTCAGAAAATAAGTTAAACGTTATTAAAGAGCACCCATTAATTATTATGCATACCAAGGTCACCTAATATGTATGTCGAAAATAAGTTAAACGTTATTAAAGAGCACACATTAATTATTATGCATACCAAAAAGGTCACCTAATATGTATGTCAGAAAATAAGTTAAACGTTATTAAAGAGCACACATTAATTATTATGCATACAAGGTCACCTAATATATGTCAGAAAATAAGTTAAACGTTATTAAAGAGCACCCATTAATTGTTATGCATACCAAGGTCACCTAATATGTATGTCAGAAAATAAGTTAAACGTTATTGAAACACCCATTAATTATTATGCATACCAAAGGTCACCTAATATGTATGTCAGAAAATAAGTTAAACGTTATTAAAACACCCATTAATTATTATGCATACCAAAGGTCACCTAATATGTATGTCAGAAAATAAGTTAAACGTTATTAAAGAGCACCCATTAATTATTATGCATACCAAAGGTCACCTAATATGTATGTCAGAAAATAAGTTAAACGTTATTAAAGAGCACCCATTAATTATTATGCATACCAAAGGTCACCTAATATATATGTCAGAAAATAAGTTAAACGTTATTAAAGAGCACCCACGTGGTGTATGCATACCAAAGGTCACCTAATATGTATGTCAGAAAATAAGTTAAACGTTATTAAAGAGCACCCATTAATTATTATGCATACCAAAGGTCACCTAATATGTATGTCAGAAAATAAGTTAAACGTTATTAAAATGCCGGTAATTATTATGCATACCAAGGTCACCTAATATGTATGTCAGAAAATAAGTTAAACGTTATTAAAACGGTAATTATTATGCATACCAAAGGTCCTGTATGTATGTCAGAAAATAAGTTAAACGTTATTAAGAACACCCATTAATTATTATGCATACCAAGGTCACCTAATATGTATGTCAGAAAATAAGTTAAACGTTATTAAAGAGCACATTAATTATTATGCATACCAAAGGTCACCTAATATGTATGTCAGAAAATATGTTAAACGACATTAAAGAGCACCCATTAATTATTATGCATACCAAAGGTCACCTAATATGTATGTCAGAAAATAAGTTAAACGTTATTAAAGAGCACACATTAATTATTATGCATACCAAAGGTCACCTAATATGTATGTCAGAAAATAAGTTAAACGTTATTAAAGAGCACACATTAATTATTATGCATACCAAAGGTCACCTAATATGTATGTCAAGAAAAATATGTTAAACGTTATTAAGAACTACATTAATTATTATGCATACCAAAGGTCACCTAATATGTATGTCAGAAAATAAGTTAAACGTTATTAAAGAGCACACATTAATTATTATGCATACCAAGGTCACCTAATATGTCAGAAAATAAGTTAAACGTTATTAAAGAGCACCCATTAATTATTATACATACCAAGGTCACCTAATATGTATGTCAGAAAATAAGTTAAACGTTATTAAAAGAGCACACATTAATTATTATGCATACCAAAGGTCACCTAATATGTATGTCAGAAAATATGTTAAACGTTATTAAAGAGCACCCATTAATTATTATGCATACCAAAGGTCACCTAATATGTATGTCAGAAAATAAGTTAAACGTTATTAAAGAGCACCCATTAATTATTATGCATACCAAAGGTCACCTAATATGTATGTCAGAAAAATAAGTTAAACGTTATTAAAGAGCACACATTAATTATTATGCATACCAAAGGTCACCTAATATGTATGTCAGAAAATATGTTAAACGTTATTAAAGAGCACCCATTAATTATTATGCATACCAAAGGTCACCTAATATGTATGTCAGAAAATAAGTTAAACGTTATTAAAGAGCACACATTAATTATTATGCATACCAAAGGTCACCTAATATGTATGTCAGAAAATATGTTAAACGTTATTAAAGAGCACATT
>JBBBDQ010018345.1:0-12982 GCA_037127315.1 Ascarosepion bandense | reverse complement strand
GACATGTGCGAGGCGTTCCGGCCAGCATTTCGAACACCGATTTACCAAGGAGCCTGGTCTCCGTGACGAGGACTTTCGCAGCTATTTGGCTGATCTTTCCCCTGGCCTTTGCCCGGACTGAAGCGGCTAGCTTGCGAAGGGGAAGATTACGGAGGACGAAATCTACGTGGCTTTGAAGAAGGTTTCGGCAGTGGCAAGTCGCCAGGTTTGGATGGTTTGCCCTGTGAATTGTACTTGAGGATGTCGCACCTTTTTGTCCCCTTCCCGCTCTTGGCAGTCGTGTTCAACCACTGGTTTCGGCAGGGGTCCATCCCCGGTCGGATCACCAGGGGCGTGATCACGCTGTTGAGAAAAGAAGGCAGAAGGTTGGGGAGGGAACTAGACGGATTATAGGCCCATAACTCTGCTAAACACAGAGTTAAAGATTTTAAGCCAAGATCCTGACGAATCGCTTGCAGCTGGTTGCCGAGTCTCTGTTGGAACCGGATCAGACTTGTTCTGTGAAGGAGAAGAACAATTCGGAACAACACTACACTTGATTCGCACGATCATGGAAGGTGTAGAAGACGACGATGAGGCCGCGCTGATCAATTTAGATCGGTCCAAGGCATTTGATAGGATTGACCATGGCTACCTGGCTGCTGTCCCTGCAGGCCGCCGGATTCAAACCCGACTTCAGCCGCTGGATTAGCCTTCTGTGTCGCTCCCCCCGGGCTATGGTACAGGTGAACGGGAAGCTGTCGGGCGCTTTCGCGCTGTCTAGGTCGGTCCAAACGGGGTTGTCCCTGTCTTCTCCTTTATGTCATGGCGTTGGAGCCTCAGCCGCCGGCTGAGGGACGAGAATGGCGGTCCGGTCTGCGTGGAATTGAAGTCCCTGGTGGAGCTCGAGCCGGGGTTCCGCGTACGCCGATGACGTAACGACCTTTGTGTCCTCCGCAGGGACATAGAGGTGGTACACCAGGCGCTTGTACGGTACGAGAAGGTGACGGGGGCCAGAATTAACTGCGACAAGTCATCCGGCTTGCGGTTAGGTGCCTGGAAAGGTGTTTCCCTCCCGAAGACACTAGCTGGACGGACGGGCCGGTCAAGCTCCTCGGAGTTTGGTTCGGTCCGGACTTACAACGGAAAAACTGGTCAGAAGTACTGGCAAGGTCGGCGCGTCGGTCAAGATTTGGCGTCGACGGAGTCTCTCCGTGAAGGGCTTGGCAGAGGTGTAGCATACCTCTTTCCCATGATCATGCCGGCTGTCGAAGTGCGCTTCCTTTGTGACGATCATGAGAAGGCGCTCTGACGTTTGCTATTCTCCTGTCTGTGGAGAGGACGCAAACGGGTCGACAAAGAGTCTGTTGCCTCCGTCCGTGTCAAGGGGGTCTGGGGATGCCACACTTGAGGAGCCACGTGCTCGCTTCAAGGTTGGCATTCCTCAGGCGCGCGTTAGAGAGAGATCGGTTGCTTGCAGGGGTAGTGAGGGACATGTTCCCCTTGCCTTACATCACGCCCCCGACCCTATAGCGTACCGTCGAGCCTTGGGTGTGACAAAATTCCTCCTCGAATATCTGGCAACTGTGAGCCATTCCACGGTCCAATGACCTTTCACAGCCTAGGAAAATCTTCTATCGAAGTTAGTGGAGGGCGCCGTGAAGAATAAGCTGTGGAGTAAACTCGGCATGTCGAGAGTGGAGTACCGCTCTCATTGGTCTTGGGCATAGTGCGGACTGGCTCAGCAACTCTGAGTTTTCTCTGACCTGGCGATTGGCTCGGAATGGTTTGTCTCTCAATGACAAGCGTTTCGCAATGGGCCTGGCGGATTTGCCAGATTGTGAACGTTGCAACCTTGGAATTAAGGAGACGTCTGCACGCCTTCTTCCATTATTCGCGCGTTCGCCCGTTGTGGGCGCGTGTCCCGGCGAGTTGACTGCTCGTATCGCGCCATGAGAAGCTCGTGCTCATTGATCGCGCATACGCTGTGGACAATGTGTTGCCCCCGTACTCTGGAGTGAAGCGGATGGTGTTTCTGACGACGCTGCTGGCTTCGGCTAGAATGGTGATATGGACGACGCGACTGGAGGAAGTCTTGCGGAGCAGTCGTCTTCGGATCAGGATCTAATCCGATATTTTGAGCACCAGCTCAAAATGAAGATTGAAACTGAACGGAAACGGCTGCACCGACAGACTTTGGCGAAAGGTGGATACATGCCGGCGAGCCTGGTTCGTGTGACCGGGGCTAGCCTTGATTTTCTTTTTAGATCTGCCTAATCACATCAGAAGTTCGCTGGAACCCTTCCCGTGGTTAAGGTAGAAATTCTTTTGTGTACCTAGTTAATGTGGTGTATGGGTGTGTTCTAGCCTGTTCAGCTCCTTTTGTTATGATCCAGTTCGAGATCCCCTTTGTCCTTTTGTTATTTTTGTCCCGTTTCATTCTCCAGCTTGGGTCAACCTTATATATTCTCAGTCAATTATTTTTGTTTCCCTGCTGCTCCATTCCCCTTAGAAAAGAAATTAACTTCTTGATTTTGTCTTTTAAGACAGAATGGCAACCTCTTTAATTGTGGGTGTGTTTGGGTCTTACTAACACCATGTATATGATGTTCATTTGAAAATTGTTTTTAGTTTGGGGATTTTTGTTTCTTCATTCCCCTTCCCATCATGTCATTTCATGCACAATTTTTCGTCTATTTTTGTATTGTATTTGTCACAAATTTTTATGTACATTTGGGGCGTTTTGTAGGTCCTGTGGTGTGGTTTTTGCGGTATTTTGGTGTGCGATGTGTATGGTGTTGATGGACAAATTCTTATGGTGATTGAGAAAATTGTAACGTATGTATGGGTCGTGAATCCGATTAGCTAGGTATAAGATGAAGTGCTGAGGCCACCCAAGTTTTGTTTCCCCCTCCCATTTTTCGGCCTTGTGCCATAATCTTTTTGTAAAATAAAAGATAAATAAAACCTAATACATTTCCTCCCAATCTTGTGTTGTGTGGTAAATAGCAGGGGATCAAGTGGTATCTATTTCTGAGTGATACTTACTATTTGCTTTGTTTCTGGACAATTGTGTTTCGCTAAGTTTATTGCTCAGGCCGCTTTTAAAGTAGCGGTAAAACGCGAAACGCAGAAGACAAGCGTCCGTGGTTCGACCTCTTGGAGGCATGGCCTCGGAAGGGGCCTGGAAGTAGTTCCTCCCACCATGGCGTCGGTGGGAGGAAAGGAGGCCAGCTACCGCCACGGGGTCACCCTCCGTAGCGTCCATGTGGCGGCAGCATCCCCCAAGCCATCGACCTCGGAGTGGACAGAGAAAGATCGTCACGAAAAACGAAGAATTCTACACGAGGAAATGAAAGAGAAAATATGCGCAGTATATTAAAGGAACTGAGCTAGTCTCAGTTCCGGAGCAACAACCCCGCAAATTAGAGTGCGTATTATTACGCTTATAACAAAAGACATAAAAACTCACAAGTTGGTGGGAGTAACCAGAGAAGTTTGAGGAGGCACGTTATAAAACTCTGAAACTAAATACTGGGGCCGTGGCGAGAAGAAACGTGCCATGTGGGACGTCCTGCTGTGGCTTCCAGCGGATGAGCCAAAAGACTAATTGGGGTAGTTCTGGGGCAAAAACGCTCCAACTCCGCACTGAGTATATGGGGACCAAAAAAATCGAGTTGCCACATGGCGTCCCCATGGACATTGCGAGAGGGAACCCTGGAGTGCCTTTTTCGCCCATTATGGAAAGGTGGCCTGTGTTTCCTCGCTGCAGTCCAAAGCAGGTATCTTAACGAGCGACATGACCCTGCGGGTGACTATAACGAAGGAAAGCTTATTCCCAAAATTCCTAACATCCTCACCTGCAGGGGTCGTAATATTCATAATTGTTGAAGGAAAGAAAACCGTTATGTGGGTCTGCGAGGCGGCCGGAACGTATGGCGAGCACACCCCACCAAGAATCCTGCCCCAAGGCCCAACCAGCCAAGCAGCCACAGCAGGAGCAAGGCAAACCAAGGCAGCAACACCAAGAACGGCATCACTAGCACCGGCTCCAGCTGCCAACAAGGACGGCGAGTGGCGGAGTGGTGGTGAGAAGAAAAAGTCAGACACCATCCCCGGCGAAGGTGCCGCCACCTGTAAAACGCCGGCTAAGATGAAGAGACCCCGGTGAAGGAGACCCCGGTAGAGGGTCTCCAGTCTGACGGGAAAGGGGTTCCCAAGGGAAACCTCGCCTAGTATGGAGATGGAGGTGGAAAGGGCAGCGTCTCTCAAACGTGGGAGAGACGAGGAAGCGGAGGGAAGAACGCGACAGCCCAAAGTCTCAGCAGGCTTAAGGGCAGAGAAAAAAAGAGGTGCTGAGGGAAATGTCATCCTCTACCAGTGTCCCCCCGTGAGAAAGACATGCGGACAAGGGCAAGAAGCCTTGCTTCCTTAGCTTCAGTCCCCAGTTTAAATGACCCCCTTGGCAAAGCTGGTGCCATAACTCCTGCTCCCTCCCTTCTCCTACTCCCCACTCCCCTCTCGGGCTAAGAAAAAATGCCCTCCGCGTGGGGATGCCCTGATGAAGGTTCCAGAAAATATTTCGGAGGAGTGGTCTTCCCAGCGACGAAGGCTACTGAAGCCTCTTTTAAAATTGACCTCTGTGAAGGGTCTCTACAGAAGACCAGGAACTTACTTCCAAGGCCCCAGGTGCTCCATCACCTAGTTAGGAATACCAGGGGGAACCTGAGGGTCTGGGACCCTCTGGTCAAGCATTATACCAATTTAAATATGGTCAAAAAGAACATTCACCAGGCTAAGAAAAATGGCTAAAAATTGTTCCGGGAGGTTCCCGTATTACTCCACCCTGCTTATATGGGGTGGTAAAATTAATTATCCAACGGACGTCGGCGGTATTGTCCTAGACGGACGAATTACGTCGATATAGGTACAGGGTCCCTAGGACAGTCCGTCGAGGGGCCCACATCCACCGGAGATTTTTTCCCCGTATGTGATTAGAGCCGGTATTGCATGTTTTTCTGTTTCTCTTTTTTCAGGCCTAAGAAATGTCTATCAAGATAGCCAGTTTGAATACGTATGGCCTGAGATCGGGTGAGGCGGCTCGCCTGCATGGCAAGCCTCCTTGTCGTACGGCGTGGATGGCGCGATCCAAGACTCCTTTGTTTGCAGAGTCGACTCGTGTGTTAACTGTCCTGTTGACTTGTCGTTTATTCAGCATATGAACCGGCAGGCGGAAAATGTTCCTTTGCTGGTTAAGCGTACCCTGGACGCGAGGGTTGACCTTGTCCATGTCGGTGCCGAGGGCCGGCTGATCGTGGCCGATATTGCAGTGAAAAACAGAGTCGTTCCGGCTGATTGCAGTTTATGCTTAATGTTCAAGGTGAGCGTGTCTCTTTCTTTCGGCTGTTGGAGGCCCTTCATGGTGCATTATTGCGGCTAATCTTGATTGGAGACTGGAATGCCATCCTAACCCCCCAAATGGGATAGAGGAGGGGGCGCTAGCGGGTGGAGGTGGTGATCGTAGCCTGGTCAATCTTGTCGGCGATTTTGGTCTCGTCGATGAATACGGGTCGATCATCCGGAAGAAACGTGTGGACGTGGACGCGTAGTTGTTCTCACCGGGTATCAGCGTACCTGGATAGGGTGTTAGTGAGAGAAGCCGACATAGACTTCTTAGAATGTCCAACGTTCCACTGGTTGGGCTACACGGATCACAAACTCGTTTGTTGCCGTGTGGTGTTAGATTTTAGGCCTAGGTTGGCTGGTTATTGGAAGTTCAACCAGTCCTTTGGACGAGCAGGACTTTCGACGACCAATGAGCAAATTTCGGACTGGCGGGCGTTAATTGAGCGAGTCGACGGGAGTAAGTGGTGGGTTAGTCTTAAGGACTCCATTAGGTCTTTCGCCACCAAATATGACGGCGGCTCGACTAGATAAGGCTGCGGAGGCAAAGACACTTAGAGCTAATTTCGCCCGAGCGGAGAGCTGGTGGGGATTCCCTAGAAATAGCCTTGGCCAGGAGAGCCCTGGAGCGTTCGACTAGCGAGCGCTACATGGGCCAGGTGGTGGGGCTAAGTTAAGCAGATGTCTTCCGAAGCTGTGAAAATAGACGCGGAACTGCGCAAGGAAGAAATTCGCCGAGCCGGCGACCGGTACATTCACGAGAGGTACGCGACCCGGAAGACATCTCCTTAGGTCGACGGGCGCATACGACATGTGCGAGGCGTTTGACAGCATTTCGAACACCGATTTACCAAGAACCTGGTCTCCGTGACGAGGACTTTCGCAGCTGTTGTGACTTTCCCCGGCTTTTTTGCAGCCGAAGCGGCTAGCTGCGAGAGGGGTCTGGAGGACGAAATCTACGTGGCTTTGAAGAAGGTCTGGCCGGTGGCAAGTCGCCAGGTTTGGGATGGTTTTGCCCTGTAAGTTATACTTGGGGATGTCGCCACCTTTTTTGTCCCGCTCTTGGCGGTCGTGTTCAACCACTGGTTTCGGCAGGGGTCCATCCCCGGTCGGATCACCAGGGGCGTGGTCACGCTGTTGAGAAAAGGCAAGAGGTTGAGGAGGGAACTAGACGATTACAGGCCCATAACTCTGCTAAACACAGAGTTAACGATTTTGGCCAAGATCCTGACGATCGCTTGCAGCTGGTTGCCGTTCTCTGTTGGAACGGGATCAGACTTGTTCTGTGAGGAGGCAATTTGGAAGCAACCTGCACTTGATTCGCACGATCATGAGGTGAAGACGACGATGAGGCCGCGCTGATCAATTTAGATCAGTCCAAGGCATTTGATAGGATTGACCATGGCTACCTGGCTGCTGTGCCACAGGCCGCCGAGATTCAAACCCGACTTCAGCCGCTGGATTAGCCTTCGTATCGCTCCCCCCAGGCTGTGGTACGGGTGAACGGGAAGCTGTCGGGCGCTTTTGCGCTGTCTGAGTCGGTCCGACAGGGTTGTCCGCTGTCTTCTCTCCTTTATGTCTTGGCGTTGGAGCCTCCTTCGCCGGCTAGGGGCAGATGGCAGTCCGGTCCTGCGTGAGTCAAGTCCCTGGTGGAGCTCGAGCCAGGAGGTTTCCCGCGTACGCCGATGACGTAACGTGGCCTGTTGTCCTCCCGCGGGGACTTAGAGCCACGAGGCGCTTGTACGGTACGAGAAGGTGACGGGGGCAGAATTAACTGCGACAAGTCATCCGGCTTGCGATTGGGTGCCTGGAAGGGTGTTTCCTCCCGGGGCCCTTCCAGCTGGACGGACGGGCGAGTCAAGCTCCTCGGAGGTTTGAGGTTCGGTCCGGACTTACAGCTGGAGAAAAACTGGTCAGAAGTACTGGCAAGGTCAGCGCGTCGGTCGAATTTGGCGTCGACGGAGTCTCCGACGAAGGGCTTGGCGGAGGTGTGTAACACATGCCTCTTTCCCATAGGTCGCTGCCGGCTGTCAGTACTTCGCTGTGACGATCGTGAGAAGGCGCTCGAGCTGTTCTCCTGTCTGTGGAGAGAACGCAAACACATGGTCGACAAAGGGGTCTGTTGCCTCCGTCCGTGTCGGGGGTCTGGGGATGCCACACTTGAGGAGCCGCGTGCTCGCTTCAAGGTTGGCATTCCTCAGGCGCGCGTTAGAGGAAGATCCGGTTGCTTGCGGGGGTGATGAGGAACTGTTCCCTTGCCTTACCATCACGCCCCCGACCCCTATGGCTGACCGTCGAGCCTTGGGTGCGACAAAATTCCTCCTCGAATGTCTGGCAACTTTACAGGCATTCCACGGTCCAGTGACACTTTCACAGCCTAGGAAAATCTTCTATCGAGAGGTTAGCTGGAGGCGCCGTAGAGACTAAGCTGTGGATAAGCTCAGCATGTCGAGGTGAGTACCGCTCTCATTGGTCTTGGGCGCCGGGTGCGGACTGGCTCAGCAACTCTGAGTTTTCTCTGACCTGGCGATTGGCTCGGAATGGTTTGTCTCTCAATGACAAGCGTTTCGCAATGGGCCTGGCGGATTTGCCAGATTGTGAACGTTGCAACCTTGGAATTAAGGAGACGTCTGCGCACGCCTTCTTCATTGTTCGCGCGTTCGCCGTTGTGGGCGCGTGTCGGCAGATTGACTGCTCGTATCGCGCCGCGGGGGCTCGTGCTCATTGATCGCGCATACGCTGTGGACAATGTGTTTGCCCCCGTACTCTGGGGTGGGCAGATGGTGTTTCTGACATACTGGCTTCGGCTAGAATGGTGATATGGACGACGCGACTGGAGGAAGTCTTCTTGCGGGGCGGTCGTCTTTCGGATCAGGATCTAATCCGATATTTTGAGCACCAGCTCAAAATGAAGTTAGAACTGAACGGAAACGGCTGCACCCGACGGACTTTGAGTGGATACATACGGCAAGGCCTGGTTCGTGTGACCGGGGCTAGCCTTGATTTTCTTTTTGAATCTGCTAATCACATCGAGAAGTTCACTTTGGAACCCTTCCCGTGGTTAAAGTGAAAATTCTTTTGTGTACCTGGTTAATGTGAGTGTATGGGTTGTCTAGCCTGTTCCCGGCTCCAACGCTTTTGTTATGATCCAGTTCGAGATCCCCTTTGTCCTTTGTTATTTTGTCCCGTTTCATTCTCGGCTGGGTCAGCCTTATATATTCTCCAGTCCAATTTATTTTTGTTCCCTGCTGCTCCATTCCCCTTAGAAAGAGGTGCTTCTTGATTTTGTCTTTTAAGACAGAATACAATGACCTCTTTAATTATGTGGGTGTGTTTGGGTCTTACTAACACCATGTATGTGATGTTCATTTGAAATTGTTTTTAGTTTGAGGATTTTTGTTTCTTCATTCCTTGTCATGTCATTTCATGCACAAATTTTTAAATCTGTTTTTGTATTATGTTTGTCACAAATTTTTATGTGCATTTGGGGCATTTGTGGGTCCCTGGTATAGTTTTGGTATTTTGGTGTACGATATGTATGAGTGTTGATGGACAAATTCTTATGGTGATTGAGAAAATTGTAACGTATGTATGAATTCGTGAATCCGATTAGCTAGGTATAAGATAGAGTACTGAGAGCCACCCCAAGTTTTGTTCCCCCTCCCATTTTTCGGCCTTGTGCCATAATCTTTGTAAAATAAAAGATAAATAAAACTAGCCATTTCCTCCCAATCTTGTGTTGTGTGGTAAATGGCAGAGGATCAAAGTGTGGTATCTGTTCCTAAGGTGATACTTACCACTATTGCTTTGTTCCCTGGACAATTGTGTTCCAGCCTAGGTTCATTGCTCAGGCCCGCGCAAAGTAGCGGTAAAACGCGAAACGCCGGAAGACAAGCGTCCGTGGTTCGGCCTCTTAGGAGGCATGGCCTCGGAAGGGCCTGGGGAAGTAATTCCTCCCACCATGGCGTCGGTGGGAGGAAAGGAGAGTGACTGGCAGCTACCGCCACGAGTCACCCTCCGTGGCGTCGTAACAACAGCAGCATCCCCCAAACCATCGACCTCACGGAGTGGACAGGGAAAGATCATCATGAAAAACGAAGAATTCTACGAGGAAATGAAAGGAAAATATACGCAGTATATTAAGGGAACTGAGCTAGTCTCAGTTCCGGAACAACTAGCGCAAATTGAAGTGCGTATTATTACGCTTATAACAAAAGACATAAAAACTCACAAGTTGGTGGGAGTAACCAGAAAGTTTTTGAGGAGGCGTTATCAGCTCTGAAACTAAATGCTGGGGCCGTGAGAAGAGCAATGCCATGTGGGACGTCCTGCTGGCTTCGGCAGATGACCAAAAACTAATTGGGGTAGTTCTGGAGACAAAAACGCTCCAACTCCACACTGAGTATATGGGGACCAAAAAAATCGAGTTGCCCTGCATGGCGTCCCCATGGACAGTACCGGAGGACACACTGGGTGCCTTTTTCGCCATTATGGAAAGGTGGCCTGTGTTCCTCGCTGCGGTCCAAAGCAGGTATCTTAACAGGCGACATGACCCTGCAGGTGACTATAACAGAAAACATTCCCAAAATTCCTAACATCCTCACCTGCAGGGGTCGCGTAATATTCATAATTTGTTGAAGGAAGAAAACCGTGCTGTTGGGTCTGCGGGGCGGCCGGAACATGTGGCAAAAACCCTGCCTGAAGATGCCCACAAAGGCCCAGCAATGACAGCCACAGCAGGAGCAAGGCAAACCAGAGACGGCAACACCAGGCAACTCACCAGCACGGCTCCAGCTGCCAACAAGGACGGCGAGTGGCAGGTGGTAGGCAGGAAGAAGAATAAAACACCATCCCCGGCAGAAGGTGCCGCCACCTGCCAAAACGCCGGCTAAGATGAAGGAGACCCAGTGAAGGAGACCCCGGTGAAGGTCTCCAGTCCAACCAAGAAGGGGTTCCCAAAAGGAAAGAGCCCCTCGCCTAGTATGGAGATGGGTGGAAAGGGCAGCGTCTCTCCAAACGTGGGAGAGACGAGAAGCGGAGGAAGAACGCGACAGCCCAAGGTCTCAGCGGAGAAGCAGGGGCAGAGAGAGAAAAAGTGCTGAGAAATATGTCGTCTCTGCCGGTGTCCCCGTGAGGAAAGACTTATGCGGACAAGAGCAAGAAGCCTTCCCGCTTCCCCGCTTAAAGCTTCCCAGTCCCCAGTTTTTAAGCAGCCCCTTGGCAAAAGCTAGTGCCATAACTCCCACCACTCCCTCCCCTTCTCCTACTCCTCCCTCTCCAGGCTAAGAAAAAAAATGCCCTCCCGCGTGGGGATGCCTGATGAGGTTCCAGAAAATATTTCGGAGGGTGGTCTTCCCAGCGACGAAGGCTGCTGAAGCCTCTTTTAAAATTGACCTCTGTGAAGGGTCTCTCTACAGAGAACCCGAGGAACTTTGCCCAGGCCCCAGGTGTCATCACCCTGGTTGAGAATATGGGGGGAACCTGAGGGTCTGGAACCACATCCTGAAGGTCGAAGCATTATACCAATTTAAATATGGTCAAAGAACATTCACAGAGCTAAGAAAAATGGCTAAAAATTGTTCGGGGTGGTTCCCGTATTACTCCACCTGCTTATATAGGGTGGTAAAATTAATTTATCCAACGGACGTCGGCGGTATTGTCTAGACGGACGAATTACGTCCGATATAGGTACAGGGTCCCTAGGACAGTCCGTCGGGGTCCCATCCACAGAGATTTTTTTCCCCCGTATGTGATTAGAGCCGTTGTTGCATGTTTTTTCTGTTTCTCTTTTTTCAGGCCTAAGAAATGTCTATCAAGATAGCCAGTTTGAATGCGTATGGCCTGAGGATCGGGGCAGGGCAGCTCGCCTGCTTCGTGACCTCTTGTCGTGCAACGTGGTGTAGCCGCGATCCCAGAGACTCACTTTTGTTTGCGAAGTCGACTCGTGTGTGCTGTCTAGCGACTTTGTCGTTATTCAACCTTGGGAGCCGGCAGGCCAGGGTGTTTCTTTGCTGGTTAAGCGTACCCTGGACGCGAGGGTTGACCTTGTCCATGTCGGTGCCGAGGGCCGGCTGATCGTGGCCGATATTACGGTGAAAAGCTTGAGTCGTTCCGGCTGATTGCAGTTTATGCGCCCAAGGTTCAAGGTGAGCGTGTCTCTTTCTTTCGGCTGTTGGAGCCCTTCATGAGTGCATTCAACACGGCTAATCTTGGTTGGGGACTGGAATGCCATCCTAACCCCCAAATGGGATAGAGGGAGGGGCGCTAGCGGGCCGGAGTGGTGATCGTAGCCTGGTCAATCTTGTCGGCGATTTTGGTCTCGTCGATAGATACCGGGTCGATCATCCGGAAGGGGAGCATGTGGACGTGGACGCGTAGTTGGCCTACCCGGGTATCGCGTACCTGGATAGGGTGTTAGTGAGAGAAGCCGACATGAACTTCTTAGAATGTCCAACGTTCCACTGGTTAGGCTACACGGATCACAAACTCGTTTGTGCCCGTGTGGTGTTGAATTTTTAGGCCTAGGTTGGCTGGTTATTGGAAGTTCAACCGGTCCTTGCTGGACAGGCGGGACTTTCGTGACCAGCTAATACAGAACTAGTTCGGCGGGCGTTAATTGGGCGAGTCATTGGGAGTAAGTGGTGGGTTAGTCTTAAGGACTCCATTAGGTCTTCGCCACCAAATATGGCCGGCGGCTCAACCTAGATAAGGCTGCGGGCAAAGACGCCGACTAATTTCGCCCGGGCGGAGGCTGGTGGGGATTCTAAATAGCCTTAGCCAGGGGAGGCCCTGGAGCGTTCGACTAGCGGGCGCTACATGGGCCAGGTAATTGGGGCTAGGATTAAGCAAGATGTCTTCCGAAGCTGTGAAAATGGGCGCGGAACTGCGCAAGGAAGGGGTCGCCGAGCCGGCGACCGGTACATTCGAGAAGTGCGCGACCCGAGAGACGTCTCCTTAGGTCGACCGACGACATGTGCGAGGCGTTCGTAGCATTTCGAACACCGATTTACCAAGGAGCCTGGTCTCCGTGACGAGGACTTTCGCAGCTATTTGGCGGCTGACTTTCCCCGGCTTTTGCCGGCTGAAGCGGCTAGCTGCAGAAGGGGAGATTACGGAGGACGAAATCTACGTGGCTTTGAAGAAGGTCGGCAGTGGCAAGTCTATGAGTTTGGATAGTTTGCCTATGAATTGTATTGAGGATGTCGCACCTTTTGTCCCGCTCTTGGCAGTCGTGTTCAACCACTGGTTTCGGCGAGGGTCCATCCCCGGTCGGATCTTGAGGGCGTGATCACCCTGTTGAGAAAAAACAGAAGAGTTGGGGAGGAACTGAACGTTGAGCCATAACTCTGCTAAACACAGAGTTAAAGATTTCAGCCAAGATCCTGACGAATCGCTTGCAGCTAGTTTGCCGAGTCTCTGTTGGAACCAAGATCAGACTTGTTCTGTGAAGGAGAACAATTCAGAGCAACCTGCACTTGATTCGCACGATCATAGAGGGTGTAGAAGACGACGATAGAGCCGCGCTGATCGAACTGAATCAGTCCAAGGCATTTGATGAGATTGACCATGGCTACCTGGCTGCTGTCGCACGGGTCGCCGG
>JBBBDQ010018342.1:0-10031 GCA_037127315.1 Ascarosepion bandense | reverse complement strand
TTCTAATAATAAATCATATTTTGCTATGTTTTTCTACTTTTTCTGTATTTTTGTATGCATAAAGTGCATAAGTGAGTGAATGACTAAATACAATAATGATCTTATTTTTTATAACTTTTTTCTGTTTCTGTATTTTTGTATGCATAAGTACATAAGTGAGTGGGTGACTAAAGCTTCTAATAATAGAAATCTTATTTTTTATAACTTTTTTCTGTTTCTGTATTTTGTATGCATAAGTACATAAGTGAGTGAATGACTAAAGCTTCTAATAATAAATCTTATTTTTTATAACTTTTCTGTTTCTGTATTTTTGTATGCATAAGTACATAAGTGAGTGAATGACTAAAGCTTCTAATAATAAATCTTATTTTTTATAACTTTTTTTTTTCTGTTTCTGTATTTTTGTATGCATAAGTACATAAGTGAGTGAATGACTAAAGCTTCTAATAATAAATCTTATTTTTTATAACTTTTTTTCTGTTTCTTTATTTTTGTATGCATAAGTACATAAGTGAGTGAATGACTAAAGCTTCTAATAATAAATCTTATTTTTTATAACTTTTTTTCTGTTTCTGTATTTTTGTATGCATAAGTACATAAGTGAGTGAATGACTAAAGCTTCTAATAATAAATCTTATTTTTTATAACTTTTCTGTTTCTGTATTTTTGTATGCATAAGTACATAAGTGAGTGAATGACTAAAGCTTCTAATAATAAATCTTATTTTTTATAACTTTTTTCTGTTTCTGTATTTTTGTATGCATAAGTACATAGAGTGAGTGAATGACTAAAGCTTCTAATAATAAATCTTATTTTTATAACTTTTTTCTGTTTCTGTATTTTTGTATGCATAAGTACATAAGTGAGTGAATGACTAAAGCTTCTAATAATAAATCTTATTTTTTTTATAACTTTTTCTGTTTCTGTATTTTTGTATGTATGCATAAGTACATAAGTGAGTGAATGACTAAAGCTTCTAATAATAAAATATTATTTTTTATAACTTTTTTCTGTTTCTGTATTTTTTGTATACATAAGTACATAAGTGAGTGAATGACTAAAGCTTCTAATAATAAATCTTATTTTTTATAACTTTTTCTGTTTCTGTATTTTTGTATGCATAAGTACATAAGTGAGTGAATGACTAAAGCTTCTAATAATAAATCTTATTTTTTATAACTTTTTTCTGTTTTTCTGTATTTTTGTATGCATAAGTACATAAGTGAGTGAATGACTAAAGCTTCTAATAATAAATCTTATTTTTTATAACTTTTTTCTGTTTCTGTATTTTTGTATGCATAAGTACATAAGTGAGTGAATGACTAAAGCTTCTAATAATAAATCTTATTTTTTATAACTTTTTCTGTTTCTGTATTTTTGTATGCATAAGTACATAAATTGTGATGAATGACTAAAGCTTCTAATAATAAATCTTATTTTCCTACTTTTTTTCTGTTTCTGTATTTTTGTGTACATAAGTACATAAGTGAGTAAAAAGATGACTAAAGCTTCTAATAATAAATCTTATTTTTTATAACTTTTTTCTGTTTCTGTATTTTTGTATACATAAGTACATAAGTGAGTGAATGACTAAAGCTTCTAATAATAAATCTTATTTTTTATAACTTTTTCTGTTTCTGTATTTTTGTATGCATAAGTACATAAGTGAGTGAATGACTAAACTTCTAATAATAAATCTTATTTTTTATAACTTTTTTCTGTTTCTGTATTTTTGTATGCATAAGTACATAGGAAGTGAGTGAATGACTAAAGCTTCTAATAATAAATCTTATTTTTTATAACTTTTTTCTGTTTCTGTATTTTTGTATGCATAAGTACATAAGTGAGTGAATGACTAAAGCTTCTAATAATAAATCTTATTTTTTATAACTTTTTTCTGTTTCTGTATTTTTGTATGCATAAGTACATAAGTGAGTGAATGACTAAAGCTTCTAATAATAAATCTTATTTTTTATAACTTTTTTTCTATTTCTATATTTTCATATGTATAAGTACATAAGTGGTGAATGACTAAAGCTTCTAATAATAAATCTTATTTTTTATAACTTTTTTTCTGTTTCTGTATTTTTGTATGCATAAGTACATAAGTGAGTGAATGACTAAAGCTTCTAATAATAAATCTTATTTTTATAACTTTTTTCTGTTTCTGTATTTTTGTATGCATAAGTACATAAGTGAGTGAATGACTAAAGCTACAATAATAAATCTTATTTTTTATAACTTTTTTTCTGTTTCATATTTTTGTATGCATAAGTACATAAGTGAGTGAATGACTAAAGCTTCTAATAATAAAATCTTATTTTTTATAACTTTTTTTCTGTTTCTGTATTTTTGTATGCATAAGTACATAAGTGAGTGAATGACTAAAGCTTCTAATAATAAATCTTATTTTTTATAAACTTTTTTCTGTTTCTGTATTTTTGTATGCATAAGTACATAAGTGAGTGAATGACTAAAGCTTCTAATAATAGACTCTGTTTTATAGCTTTTTTCTGTTTCTGTATTTTTGTATGCATAAGTACATAAGTGAGTGAATGACTAAAGCTTCTAATAATAAATCTTATTTTTTATAACTTTTTTCTGTTTCTGTATTTTTAGCCATGCATAAGTACATAAGTGAGTGAATGACTAAAGCTTCTAATAATAAATCTTATTTTTTATAACTTTTTTCTGTTTCTGTATTTTTGTACTTAAGTACATAAGTGAGTGAATGACTAAAGCTTCTAATAATAAATCTTATTTTTTATTTTTTCTTATTTTTTTCTTATTTTTGTATGCATAAGTACATAAGTGAGTGAATGACTAAAGCTTCTAATAATAAATCTTATTTTTTATAACTTTTTTCTGTTTCTGTATTTTTGTATGCATAAGTACATAAGTGAGTGAATGACTAAAGCTTCTAATAATAAATCTTATTTTTTATAACTTTTTTCTGTTTCTGTATTTTTGTATGCATAAGTACATAAGTGAGTGAATGACTAAACTTCTAATAATAAATCTTATTTTTTACTTTTTTCTGTTTCTGTATTTTTGTATGCATAAGTACATAAGTGAGTGAATGACTAAAGCTTCTAGCAATAAATCTTATTTTTTATAACTTTTCTGTTTCTGTATTTTTGTATGCATAAGTACATAAGTGAGTGAATGACTAAAGCTTCTAATAATAAATCTTATTTTTATAACTTTTTTCTGTTTCTGTATTTTTGTATGCATAAGTACATAAGTGAGTGAATGACTAAAGCTTCTAATAATAAAAATCTTTATTTTTTATAACTTTTTTCTGTTTCTGTATTTTTGTATGCATAAGTACATAAGTGAGTGAATGACTAAAGCTTCTAATAATAAATCTTATTTTTTATAACTTTTTTCTGTTTCTGTATTTTTGTATGCATAAGTACATAATTGATGAATGACTAAAGCTTCTAACAATAAATCTTATTTTTTATAACTTTTTTCTGTTTCTGTATTTTTGTATGCATAAGTACATAAGTGAGTGAATGACTAAAGCTTCTAATAATAAATCTTATTTTTTATAACTTTTTTCTGTTTCTGTATTTTTGTATGCATAAGTACATAAGTGAGTGAATGACTAAAGCTTCTAATAATAAATCTTATTTTTTATAACTTTTCTGTTTCTGTATTTTTGTATGCATAAGTACATAAGTGAGTGAATGACTAAAGCTTCTAATAATAAATCTTATTTTTTATAACTTTTTTCTGTTTCTGTATTTTTGTATGCATAAGTACATAAGTGAGTGAATGACTAAAGCTTCTAATAATAAATCTTATTTTTTATAACTTTTTTTCTGTTTCTGTATTTTTGTATGCATAAGTACATAAGTGAGTGAATGACTAAAGCTTCTAATAATAAATCTTATTTTTTATAACTTTTTCTGTTTCTGTATTTTTGTATGCATAAGTACATAAGTGAGTGAATGACTAAAGCTTCTAATAATAAATCTTATTTTTATAACTTTTTTCTGTTTCTGTATTTTTGTATGCATAAGTACATAAGTGAGTGAATGACTAAAGCTTCTAATAATAAATCTTATTTTTTATAACTTTTTTTCTGTTTCTGTATTTTTGTATGCATAAAGTACATAAGTGAGTGAATGACTAAAGCTTCTAATAATAAATCTTATTTTTTATAACTTTTTTCTGTTTCTGTATTTTTGTATGCATAAGTACATAAGTGAGTGAATGACTAAAGCTTCTAATAATAAATCTTATTTTCTTTTTTTCTGTTTCTGTATTTTTGTATGCATAAGTACATAAGTGAGTGAATGACTAAAGCTTCTAATAATAAATCTTATTTTTTATAACTTTTTCTGTTTCTGTATTTTTGTATGCATAAGTACATAGAGTAGGTGAATGACTAAACTATTAATAAATCTTATTTTTATAACTTTTTTTCTGTTTCTGTATTTTTTTGTATGCATAAGTACATAAGTGAGTGAATGACTAAAGCTTCTAATAATAAAATCTTATTTTTTATAACTTTTTTCTGTTTCTGCCTGTATTTTTGTATGCATAAGTACATAAGTGAGTGAATGACTAAAGCTTCTAATAATAAATCTTATTTTTTATAACTTTTTCTGTTTCTGTATTTTTGTATGTGCAAAATTACATAAATTAATTAATTAAAGCTTCTAATAATAAATCTTATTTTTATAACTTTTCTGTTTCTGTATTTTTGTATGCATAAGTACATAAGTGAGTGAATGACTAAAGCTACCAATAATAAATCTTATTTTTTACGCTTTTTTTCTGTTTCTGTATTTTTGTATGCATAAGTACATAAGTGTGATGAATGACTAAAGCTTCTAATAATAAATCTTATTTTTATAACTTTTTTCTGTTTCTGTATTTTTGTATGCATAAGTACATAAGTGAGTGAATGACTAAAGCTTCTAATAATAAATCTTATTTTTTATAACTTTTTATTTCTGTATTTTTGTATGCATAAGTACATAAGTGAGTGAATGACTAAAGCTTCTAATAATAAATCTTATTTTTTATAACTTTTCTGTTTCTGTATTTTTGTATGCATAAGTACATAAGTGAGTGAATGACTAAAGCTTCTAATAATAAATCTTATTTTTTATAACTTTTTTCTGTTTCTGTATTTTTGTATGCATAAGTACATAAGTGAGTGAATATTTAAAGCTTCTAATAATAAATCTTATTTTTTATAACTTTTTTCTGTTTCTGTATTTTTGTATGCATAAGTACATAAGTGAGTGAATATTAAAGCTTCTAATAATAAATCTTATTTTTTATAACTTTTTTCTGTTTCTGTATTTTTGTATGCATAAGTACATAAGTGAGTGAATGACTAAAGCTTCTAATAATAAATCTTATTTTTTATAACTTTTTTCTGTTTCTGTATTTTTGTATGCATAAGTACATAAGTGAGTGAATGACTAAAACTTCTAATAATAAATCTTATTTTTTATAACTTTTTTCTGTTTCTGTATTTTTGTATGCATAAGTACATAAGTGAGTGAATGACTAAAGCTTCTAATAATAAATCTTATTTTTTATAACTTTTTTCTGTTTCTGTATTTTTGTATGCATAAGTACATAAGTGAGTGAATGACTAAAGCTTCTAATAATAAATCTTATTTTTATAACTTTTTTCTGTTTCATATTTTTGTATGCATAAGTACATAAGTGAGTGAATGACTAAAGCTTCTAATAATAAATCTTATTTTTATAACTTTTTTCCTGTTTCACAATTTACTTTTGTATGCATAAGTACATAAGTGAGTGAATGACTAAAGCTTCTAATAATAAATCTTATTTTTTATAACTTTTTTCTGTTTCTGTATTTTTGTATGCCAGTACATAAGTGAGTGAATGACTAAAGCTTCTAATAATAAATCTTATTTTTTATAACTTTTTTCTGTTTCTGTATTTTTGTATGCATAAGTACATAAGTGAGTGAATGACTAAAGCTTCTAATAATAAATCTTATTTTTTATAACTTTTTTCTGTTTCTGTATTTTGTATGCATAAGTACATAAGTGAGTGAATGACTAAAACTTCTAATAATAAATCTTATTTTTTATAACAACTTTCTGTTTCTGTATTTTGTATGCATAAGTACATAAGTGATGGAATGACTAAAGCTTCTAATAATAAATCTTATTTTTTATAACTTTTTCTGTTTCTGTATTTTTGTATGCATAAGTACATAAGTGAGTGAATGACTAAAGCTTCTAATAATAAATCTTATTTTTTATAACTTTTCTGTTTCTGTATTTTTGTATACATAAGTACATAAGTGAGTGAATGACTAAAGCTTCTAATAATAAATCTTATTTTTTATAACTTTTCTGTTTCTGTATTTTTTTGTATGCATAAGTACATAAGTGAGTGAATGACTAAAGCTTCTAATAATAAATCTTATTTTTTATAACTTTTTCTGTTTCTGTATTTTTGTATGCATAAGTACATAAGTGAGTGAATGACTAAACTTCTAATAATAAATCTTATTTTTTATAACTTTTTTCTGTTTCTGTATTTTTGTATGCATAAGTACATAAGTGAGTGAATGACTAAAGCTTCTAATAATAAATCTTATTTTTTATATACTTTTTTTCTGTTTCTGTATTTTTGTATGCATAAGTACATAAGTGAGTGAATGACTAAAGCTTCTAATAATAAATCTTATTTTTTATAACTTTTTCTGTTTCTGTGTTTTGTATGCATAAGTACATAAGTGAGTGAATGACTAAAGCTTCTAATAATAAATCTTATTTTTTATAACTTTTTCTGTTTCTGTATTTTTGTATGCATAAGTACATAAGTGAGTGAATGACTAAAGCTTCTAATAATAAATCTTATTTTTTATAACTTTTCTGTTTCTGTATTTTTGTATGCATAAGTACATAAGTGAGTGAATGACTAAAGCTACAATAATAAATCTTATTTTTTATAACTTTTTTTCTGTTTCTGTATTTTTGTATGCATAAGTACATAAGTGAGTGAATGACTAAAGCTTCTAATAATAAATCTTATTTTTTTATAACTTTTCTGTTTCTGTATTTTTGGCATCATAAGTACATAAGTGAGTGAATAGCTAAAGCTTCTAATAATAAATCTTATTGCCTGCTTTTTCTGTTTCTGTATTTTTGTATGCATAAGTACATAAGTGAGTGAATGACTAAAGCTTCTAATAATAAATCTTATTTTTTATAACTTTTTTCTGTTTCTGTATTTTTGTATGCATAAGTACATAAGTGAGTGAATGACTAAAGCTTCTAATAATAAATCTTATTTTTTATAACTTTTTCTGTTTCTGTATTTTTGTATGCATAAGTACATAAGTGGTGAATGACTAAAGCTTGCTAATAATAAATCTTATTTTTTATAACTTTTTTCATTTCTGTATTTTGTATGCATAAGTACATAAGTGAGTGAATGACTAAAGCTTCTAATAATAAATCTTATTTTTTATAACTTTTTCTGTTCATATTTTTGTATGCATAAGTACATAAGTGAGTGAATGACTAAAGCTTCTAATAATAAATCTTATTTTTTATAACTTTTTTTCTGTTTCTGTATTTTTGTATGCATAAGTACATAAGTGAGTGAATGACTAAAGCTTCTAATAATAAATCTTATTTTTTATAACTTTTTTCTGTTTCTGTATTTTTGTATGCATAAGTACATAAGTGAGTGAATGACTAAAGCTTCTAATAATAAATCTTATTTTTTATAACTTTTTTCTGTTTCTGTATTTTTGTGTATGCATGCATAAGTACATAAGTGAGTGAATGACTAAAGCTTCTAATAATAAATCTTATTTTTTATAACTTTTTTCTGCTTCTGTATTTTTGTATGTATAAGTACATAAGTGAGTGAATGACTAAAGCTTCTAATTAGTAAATCTTATTTTTTATAACTTTTTCTGTTTCTGTATTTTTGTATGCATAAGTACATAAGAAAGAACACTAAAGTCGACACAACTTATTTTATAACTTTTTTCTTACTTCTGTATTTTTGTATGCATAAGTACATAAGTGAGTGAATGACTAAAAGCTTCTAATAATAAATCTTATTTTTTATAACTTTTTTCTGTTTCTGTATGCATAGCACATAAGTGAGTAATGACTGTTTCTAATAATAATCTTATTTTTTATAACTTTTTTCTGTTTCTGTATTTTTGTATGCATAAGTACATAAGTGAGTGAATGACTAAAGCTTCTAATAATAAATCTTATTTTTTATAACTTTTTTCTGTTTCTGTATTTTTGTATGCATAAGTACATATGAGTGAATGACTAAAGCTTCTAATAATAAATCTTATTTTTTATAACTTTTTTCTGTTTCTGTATTTTTGTATGCATAAGTACATAAGTGAGTGAATGACTAAAGCTTCTAATAATAAATCTTATTTTTTATAACTTTTTTCTGTTTCTGTATTTTTGTATGCATAAGTACATATGAGTGAATGACTAAAGCTTCTAATAATAAATCTTATTTTTTATAACTTTTTTCTGTTTCTGTATTTTTGTAAAGCAATAAGTACATAAGTGAGTGAATGACTAAAGCTTCTAATAATAAATCTTATTTTTATAACTTTTTTCTGTTTCTGTATTTTTTTGTATGCATACATAAGTGAGTGAATGACTAAAGCTTCTAATAAATTTTACTTTTTATAACTTTTTTCTGTTTCTATATTTTTGTATGCATAAGTACATAAGTGATAGTCGACTAAAGCTTCTATAATAATAAATCTTATTTTTTATAACTTTTTTCTGTTTCTGTATTTTTGTATGCATAAGTACATATGAGTGAATTAATTAAAAAGCTTCTAATAATAAATCTTATTTTTTATAACTTTTCTGTTTCTGTATTTGTATGCATAAGTACATAAGTGAGTGAATGACTAAAGCTTCTAATAATAAATCTTATTTTTTATAACTTTTTTCTGTTTCTGTATTTTTGTATGCATAAGTACATAAGTGAGTGAATGACTAAAGCTTCTAATAATAAATCTTATTTTATAACTTTTTTCTGTTTCTGTATTTGTATGCATAAGTACATAAGTGAGTGAATGACTAAAGCTTCAATGGTAAATCTTATTTTTTGTAACTTTTCTGTTTCTTCTGTTTTTGTATGCCAGTAAGTGCAATAAAAGAAATGGAGTGAATGACTGGTGCTTCCTCTTAATAAATTCCATTTTTCATAACCTAACTTTTTTCTGTTTCTGTATTTTTGTATGCATGTAAGTACACATGAATAAGTGAGTGAATGACTAAAGCTTCTAATAAATCAAATCTTAGCTTTTTTATAACTTTTTCTGTTTCTGTATTTTTGTATGCATAAGTACATAAGTGAAGTGAATGACTAAAGCTTCATAATAATAAATCTTATTTTTTATAACTTTTTTTCTGTTTCTGTATTTTTGTATGCATAAGTACATAAGTGAGTGAATGACTAAATGCTTCTAATAATAAATCCTTATTTTTTATAACTTTTTTCTGTTTCTGTATTTTTGTATGCATAAGTACAATAAGTGAATGGTGAATGACTAAAAGCTTCTAATAATAAATCTTGTTTTTACCTTAACTTTTTTCTGTTTCTGTATTTTTGTATGCATAAGTACATAAGGTGAGTGAATGACTAAAGCTTCTAATAATAAATCTTATTTTTTATAACTTTTTTCTGTTTCTGTATTTTTTGTTATGCATTTCAAGTACATGAAGTGAGTGAATGACTAAAGCTTCTAATAAATAAATCTTATTTTTTATAACTTTTTTCTGTTTCTGTATTTTTGTATGCATAGTATATAAGTGAGTGAATGATCTAAAGCTTCTAATGGTCAAAGGTCTTATTTTTTATAACTTTTTCTGTTTCTGTATTTTTGTATGTAAGTATATAGGAAGTAAGAGTGAATGACTAAAGCTTTCTAATAATAAATTTTCTTATTTTTTATAACTTTTTTCTGTTTCTGATATTTTTGTTATGCATAAGTACATAAGTAGAGTGAATGACTAAAG
>JBBBDQ010018339.1:0-34610 GCA_037127315.1 Ascarosepion bandense | reverse complement strand
TCGGTCCTTAGTAATGTTTCTGTTGTCTAATGCTTCCACACCCATTAACTTCTTCTGTCCCTGGGAGCTTTCTACCATCCTCCTGATTACTCTTCTTTTCTTCTCGGTCCTTAGTAATGTTTCTGTTGTCTAATGCTTCCACACCCATTAACTTCTTCTGTCCTAGAGCTTTCTACCATCCTCCTGATTACTCTTCTTTACTTCTCGGTCCTTAGTAATGTTTCTGTTGTCTAATGCTCCCACACCCAATGCTTCTTCTGTCCTAGAGGCTTTCTACCATCCTCCTAGTTACTCTTCTTTACTTCTCGGTCCTTAGTAATGTTTCTGTTGTCTAATGCTTCCACACCATTAACTTCTTCTGTCCTAGAGGCTTTCTACCATCCTCCTGATTACTCTTCTTTTCTTCTCGGTCCTTAGTAATGTTTCTGTTGTCTAATGCTCCCACACCCAGTAACTTCTTCTGTCCTAGAGGCTTTCTACCATCCTCCTGATTACTCTTCTTTACTTCTCGGTCCTTAGTAATGTTTCTGTTGTCTAATGCTTCCCGCATTAACTTCTTCTGTCCTAGAGGCTTTCTACCATCCTCCTGATTACTCTTCTTCTTCTCGGTCCTTAGTAATGTTTCTGTTGTCTAATGCTTCCACACCCAGTAACTTCTTCTGTCCTAGAGGCTTTCTACCATCCTCCTGGTTACTCTTCTTTTCTTCTCGGTCCTTAGTAATGTTTCTGTTGTCCAATGCTCCCACACCCAGTAACTTCTTCTGTCCTAGAGGCTTTCTACCATCCTCTTGATTACTCTTCTTTTCTCGGTCCTTAGTAATGTTTCTGTTGTCCAATGCTCCCACATATTCTTCTTCTGTCTAGAGGCTTTCTACCATCCTCTTGATTACTCTTCTTTTCTTCTCGGTCCTTAGTAATGTTTCTGTTGTCTAATGCTTCCACACCCGTACTTCTTCTGTCTAGAACTTTCTACCATCCTCCTGATTACTCTTCTTTTCTTCTCGGTCCTTAGTAATGTTTCTGTTGTCTAATGCTTCCACACCCATTAACTTCTTCTGTCCTTTCTAGAGGCTTTCTACCATCCTCTTGATTACTCCTTCTTTTCTTCTCGGTCCTTAGTAATGTTTCTGTTGTCTAATGCTTCCACACCCAGTAACTTCTTCTGTCCTAGAGCTTTCTACCATCCTCCTGATTACTCTTCTTTACTTCTCGGTCCTTAGTAATGTTTCTGTTGTCTAATGCTCCCACACCCAGTAACTTCTTCTGTCCTAGAGCTTTCTACTGCTCCTCCTGATTACTCTTCTTTACTTCTCGGTCCTTAGTAATGTTTCTGTTGTCTAATGCTTCCACACCCATTAACTTCTTCTGTCCCAGAGGCTTTCTACCATCCTCTTGATTACTCTTCTTTTCTTCTCGGTCCTTAGTAATGTTTCTGTTGTCTAATGCTCCCACACCCAGTAACTTCTTCTGTCTAGAGGCTTTCTACCATCCTCCTGATTACTCTTCTTTACTTCTCGGTCCTTAGTAATGTTTCTGTTGTCTAATGCTTCCACACCCATTAACTTCTTCTGTCCTGGGGCTTTTCCTACCATCCTCCTGATTACTCTTCTTTACTTCTCGGTCCTTAGTAATGTTTCTGTTGTCTAATGCTTCCACACCCATTAACTTCTTCTGTCCCTAGAGCTTTCTACCATCCTCTTGATTACTCTTCTTTTCTTCTCGGTCCTTAGTAATGTTTCTGTTGTCTAATGCTTCCACACCCAGTAACTTCTTCTGTCCTAGAGCTTTCTACCATCCTCCTGATTACTCTTCTTTTTTTCTCGGTCCTTAGTAGTGTTTCTGTTGTCTAATGTCCCACACTCAGTAACTTCTTCTGTCATAGAGGCTTTCCTTCTTCCATCCTCCTGATTACTCTTCTTTTCTTCTCGGTCCTTAGTAATGTTTTCTGTTGTCTAATGCTTCCACACCCATTAACTTCTTCTGTCCTAGAGGCTTTCTACCATCCTCCTGATTATATTCTTTTCTTCTCGGTCCTTAGTAATGTTTCTGTTGTCTAATGCTTCCACACCCATTAACTTCTTCTGTCCTAGAGGCTTTCTTGTATCCTCCTGATTACTCTTCTTTTCTTCTCGGTCCTTAGTAATGTTTCTGTTGTCTAATGCTCCCACACCCAGCTCTTCTTCTGTCCTAGAGGCTTTCTACCATCCTCTTGATTACTCTTCTTTTCTTCTCGGTCCTTAGTAATGTTTCTGTTGTCTAATGCTTCCACACGCAGTAACTTCTTCTGTCCTAGAGGCTTTCTACCATCCTCCTGATTACTCTTCTTTTCTTCTCGGTCCTTAGTAATGTTTCTGTTGTCTAATGCTCCCACACCCAGTAACTTCTTCTGTCCTAGAGGCTTTCTACCATCCTCTTGATTACTCTTCTTTTCTTCTCGGTCCTTAGTAATGTTTCTGTTGTCTAATGCTTCCACACGCAACGGCTTCTGTCCTAGAGGCTTTCTACCCATCCTCCTGATTACTCTTCTTTACTTCTCGGTCCTTAGTAATGTTTCTGTTGTCTAATGCTCCCGCAGTAACTTCTTCTGTCCTAGAGGCTTTCTACCATCCTCCTGATTACTCTTCTTTACTTCTCGGTCCTTAGTAATGTTTCTGTTGTCTAATGCTTCCACACCCATTAACTTCTTCTGTCCTAGAGGCTTTCTACCATCCTCCTGATTTTCTCTTCTTTTCTTCTCGGTCCTTAGTAATGTTTCTGTTGTCTAATGCTTCCACACCCATTAACTTCTTCTGTCCTAGAGCTTTCTACCATCTCTTGATTTACTCTTCTTTCTTCTCGGTCCTTAGTAATGTTTCTGTTGTCCAATGCTCCCACACCCAGTAACTTCTTCTGTCCTAGAGGCTTTCTATCCTCTTGATTACTCTTCTTTTCTTCTCGGTCCATAGTAATGTTTCTGTTGTCTAATGCTTCCACACCCAGTAACTTCTTCTGTCCTAGAGGCTTTCTACCATCCTCCTGATTACTCTTCTTTTCTTCTCGGTCCTTAGTAATGTTTCTGTTGTCTAATGCTTCCACACCCATTAACTTCTTCTGTCCTAGAAGGCTTTCTACCATCCTCTTGATTACTCTTCTTTTCTTCTCGGTCCTTAGTAATGTTTCTGTTGTCTAATGCTTCCACACCCAGTAACTTCTTCTTGTCCTAGAGGCTTTCTACCATCCTCCTGATTACTCTTCTTTTCTTCTCGGTCCTTAGTAATGTTTCTGTTGTCTAATGCTTCCACACCCATTAACTTCTTCTGTCCTAGAAGACTTTCTACCATCCTCCTGATTACTCTTCTTTTCTTCTCGGTCCTTAGTAATGTTTCGTCTAATGCTTCCACACCCATTAACTTCTTCTGTCCTAGAGGCTTTCTACCATCCTCCTGATTACTCTTCTTTTCTTCTCGGTCCTTAGTAATGTTTCTGTTGTCTAATGCTTCCACACCCAGTAACTTCTTCTGTCTAGAGCTTTCTACCATCCTCTTGATTACTCTTCTTTTCTTCTCGGTCCTTAGTAATGTTTCTAGTATTGTCTAATGCTTTACCCATTAACTTCTTCTGTCTAGAGGCTTTCTACCATCCTCTTGATTACTCTTCTTTTCTTCTCGGTCCTTAGTAATGTTTCTGTTGTCTAATGCTTCCACACCCATTAACTTCTTCTGTCCTAGAGAGCTTTCTACCATCCTCTTGATTACTCTTCTTTTCTTCTCGGTCCTTAGTAATGTTTCTTTGTCTAATGCTTCCACACCCGTCTTCTTCTGTCTAGAGGCTTTCTACCATCCTCTTGATTACTCTTCTTTTCTTCTCGGTCCTTAGTAATGTTTCTGTTGTCTAATGCTTCACCAGTAACTTCTTCTGTCCTAGAGCTTTCTACCATCCTCCTGATTACTCTTCTTTTCTTCTCGGTCCTTAGTAATGTTTCTGTTGTCTAATGCTTCCACAGTAACTTCTTCTGTCCTAGAGGCTTTCACCATCCTCTTGATTACTCTTCTTTTCTTCTCGGTCCTTAGTAATGTTTCTGTTGTCTAATGCTTCCACACCCAGTAACTTCTTCTGTCCTAGAGGCTTTCTACCATCCTCTTGATTACTCTTCTTTTCTTCTCGGTCCTTAGTAATGTTTCTGTTGTCTAATGCTTCCACACCCAGTAACTTCTTCTGTCCTAGAGGCTTTCTACCATCCTCCTGATTACTCTTCTTTTCTTCTCGGTCCTTAGTAATGTTTCTGTTGTCTAATGCTTCCACACCCAGTAACTTCTTCTGTCTAGAGGCTTTCTACCATCCTCTTGATTACTCTTCTTTTCTTCTCGGTCCTTAGTAATGTTTCTGTTGTCTAATGCTTCCACACCCAGTAACTTCTTCTGTCCTGAGAGCTTTTCTACCATCCTCTTGATTACTCTTCTTTTCTTCTCCCGGTCCTTAGTAATGTTTCTGTTGTCTAATGCT
The DNA here is from genome assembly GCA_037127315.1 of Ascarosepion bandense. Taxonomy (NCBI): domain Eukaryota; kingdom Metazoa; phylum Mollusca; class Cephalopoda; order Sepiida; family Sepiidae; genus Ascarosepion; species Ascarosepion bandense. Next base: position 30,128 of record JBBBDQ010018339.1, on the reverse strand, counting down.
TCCACACCCAGTAACTTCTTCTGTCTAGAGCTTTCTACCATCCTCTTGATTACTCTTCTTTTCTTCTCGGTCCTTAGTAATGTTTCTGTTGTCTAATGCTTCCACACCCAGTAACTTCTTCTGTCCTAGAGGCTTTCTACCATCCTCTTGATTACTCTTCTTTTCTTCTCGGTCCTTAGTAATGTTTCTGTTGTCTAATGCTTCCACACCCAGTAACTTCTTCTGTCCTAGGAGCTTTCTACCATCCTCCTGATTACTCTTCTTTTCTTCTCGGTCCTTAGTAATGTTTCTGTTGTCTAATGCTTCCACACCCAGTAACTTCTTCTGTCTAGAGGCTTTCTACCATCCTCTTGATTACTCTTCTTTTCTTCTCGGTCCTTAGTAATGTTTCTGTTGTCTAATGCTTCCACACCCAGTAACTTCTTCTGTCCTAGAGGCTTTCTACCATCCTCCTGATTACTCTTCTTTTCTTCTCGGTCCTTAGTAATGTTTCTGTTGTCTAATGCTTCCACACCCATTAACTTCTTCTGTCCTAGAGGCTTTCTACCATCCTCCTGATTACTCTTCTTTTCTTCTCGGTCCTTAGTAATGTTTCTGTTGTCTAATGCTTCCACACCCAGTAACTTCTTCTGTCCTAGAGGCTTTCTACCATCCTCCTGATTACTCTTCTTTTCTTCTCGGTCCTTAGTAATGTTTCTGTTGTCTAATGCTTCCACACCCATTAACTTCTTCTGTCCTGAGAGCTTTCTACCATCCTCCTGATTACTCTTCTTTTCTTCTCGGTCCTTAGTAATGTTTCTGTTGTCTAATGCTTCCACACCCAGTAACTTCTTCTGTCCTAGAGGCTTTCTACCATCCTCCTGATTACTCTTCTTTTCTTCTCGGTCCTTAGTAATGTTTCTGTTGTCTAATGCTTCCACACCCATTAACTTCTTCTGTCCTAGAGGCTTTCTACCATCCACTCCACAGTTACTCTTCTTTTCTTCTCGGTCCTTAGTAATGTTTCTGTTGTCTAATGCTTCCACACCCAGTAACTTCTTCTGTCTAGAGGCTTTCTACCATCCTCCTGATTACTCTTCTTTTCTTCTCGGTCCTTAGTAATGTTTCTGTTGTCTAATGCTCCCACACCCAGTAACTTCTTCTGTCCTAGAAGAGCTTTCTACCATCCTCCTGATTACTCTTCTTTTCTTCTCGGTCCTTAGTAATGTTTCTGTTGTCTAATGCTCCCACACCCATTAACTTCTTCTGTCCTAGAGGCTTTCTACCATCCTCCGGATTACTCTTCTTTTCTTCTCGGTCCTTAGTAATGTTTCTGTTGTCTAATGCTCCCACCCATTAACTTCTTCTGTCCTAGAGGCTTTCTACCATCCTCCTGATTACTCTTCTTTTCTTCTATAGTCCTTAGTAATGTTTCTATTGTCTAATGCTCCCACACCCATTAACTTCTTCTGTCCTGAGGCTTTCTACCATCCTCCTGATTACTCTTCTTTTCTTCTCGGTCCTTAGTAATGTTTCTGTTGTCTAATGCTTCCCATTAACTTCTTCTGTCCTAGAGGCTTTCTACCATCCTCCTGATTACTCTTCTTTTCTTCTCGGTCCTTAGTAATGTTTCTGTTGTCTAATGCTCCCACACCCATTAACTTCTTCTGTCCTAGAGGCTTTCTACCATCCTCCTGATTACTCTTCTTTTCTTCTCGGTCCTTAGTAATGTTTCTATTGTCTAATGCTCCCACACCCATTAACTTCTTCTGTCCTAGAGGCTTTCTACCATCCTCCTGATTACTCTTCTTTTCTTCTCGGTCCTTAGTAATGTTTCTGTTGTCTAATGCTTCCACACCCATTAACTTCTTCTGTCCTAGAGGCTTTCTACCATCCTCCTGATTACTCTTCTTTTCTTCTCGGTCCTTAGTAATGTTTCTGTTGTCTAATGCTTCCACACCCATTAACTTCTTCTGTCCTAGAGGCTTTCTACCATCCTCCTGATTACTCTTCTTTACTTCTCGGTCCTTAGTAATGTTTCTGTTGTCTAATGCTTCCACACCCATTAACTTCTTCTGTCCTAGAGGCTTTCTACCATCCTCCTGATTACTCTTCTTTTACTTCTCGGTCCTTAGTAATGTTTCTGTTGTCTAATGCTTCCACACCCATTAACTTCTTCTGTCCTAGAGGCTTTCTACCATCCTCCTGATTACTCTTCTTTTCTTCTCGGTCCTTAGTAATGTTTCTGTTGTCTAATGCTTCCACACCCATTAACTTCTTCTGTCTAGGGCTTTCTACCATCCTCTGATTACTCTTCTTTACTTCTCGGTCCTTAGTAATGTTTCTGTTGTCTAATGCTTCCACACCCATTAACTTCTTCTGTCCTAGAGGCTTTCTACCATCCTCCTGATTACTCTTCTTTTCTTCTCGGTCCTTAGTAATGTTTCTGTTGTCTAATGCTTCCGCATTAACTTCTTCTGTCCTAGAGGCTTTCTACCATCCTCCTGATTACTCTTCTTTACTTCTCGGTCCTTAGTAATGTTTCTGTTGTCTAATGCTCCCACACCCATTAACTTCTTCTGTCCTAGAGGCTTTCTACCATCCTCCTGATTACTCTTCTTTTCTTCTCAGTCCTTAGTAATGTTTCTATTGTCTAATGCTCCCACACCCATTAACTTCTTCTGTCCTAGAGGCTTTCTACCATCCTCCTGATTACTCTTCTTTTCTTCTCGGTCCTTAGTAATGTTTCTGTTGTCTAATGCTTCCACACCCATTAACTTCTTCTGTCCTAGAGGCTTTCTACCATCCTCCTGATTACACTTCTTTACTTCTCGGTCCTTAGTAATGTTTCTGTTGTCTAATGCTTCCACACCCAGTAACTTCTTCTGTCCTAGAGGCTTTCTACCATCCTCCTGATTACTCTTCTTTTCTTCTCGGTCCTTAGTAATGTTTCTGTTGTCTAATGCTCCCACACCCATTAACTTCTTCTGTCCTAGAGGCTTTCTACCATCCTCCTGATTACTCTTCTTTTCTTCTCGGTCCTTAGTAATGTTTCTATTGTCTAATGCTCCCACACCCATTAACTTCTTCTGTCCTAGAGGCTTTCTACCATCCTCCTGATTACTCTTCTTTTCTTCTCGGTCCTTAGTAATGTTTCTGTTGTCTAATGCTTCCACACCCATTAACTTCTTCTGTCCTAGAGGCTTTCTACCATCCTCCTATTTACTCTTCTTTTCTTCTCGGTCCTTAGTAATGTTTCTGTTGTCTAATGCTTCCACACCCATTAACTTCTTCTGTCCTAGAGGCTTTCTACCATCCTCCTGATTACTCTTCTTTTCTTCTCGGTCCTTAGTAATGTTTCTGTTGTCTAATGCTTCCACACCCATTAACTTCTTCTGTCCTAGAGGCTTTCTACATCCTCCTGATTACTCTTCTTTTCTTCTCGGTCCTTAGTAATGTTTCTGTTGTCTAATGCTTCCACACCCATTAACTTCTTCTGTCCTAGAGGCTTTCTACCATCCTCCTGATTACTCTTCTTTTCTTCTCGGTCCTTAGTAATGTTTCTGTTGTCCAATGCTTCCACACCCATTAACTTCTTCTGTCCTAGAGGCTTTCTACCATCCTCCTGATTACTCTTCTTTTCTTCTCGGTCTTAGTAATGTTTCTGTTGTCTAATGCTTCCACACCCATTAACTTCTTCTGTCCTAGAGGCTTTCTACCATCCTCCTGATTACTCTTCTTTTCTTCTCGGTCCTTAGTAATGTTTCTGTTGTCTAATACTTCCACACCCATTAACTTCTTCTGTCCTAGAGGCTTTCTGTCCTCTGATTACTCTTCTTTTCTTCTCGGTCCTTGGTAATGTTTCTATTGTCTAATGCTCCCACCCATTAACTTCTTCTGTCCTAGAGGCTTTCTACCATCCTCCTGATTACTCTGCTTTTTCTTCTCGGTCCTTAGTAATGTTTCTGTTGTCTAATGCTTCCACACCCATTAACTTCTTCTGTCCTAGAGGCTTTCTACCATCCTCCTGATTACTCTTCTTTACTTCTCGGTCCTTAGTAATGTTTCTGTTGTCTAATGCTTCCACACCCAGTAACTTCTTCTGTCCCTGGGGCTTTCTACCATCCTCCTGATTACTCTTCTTTACTTCTCGGTCCTTAGTAATGTTTCTGTTGTCTAATGCTCCCACACCCATTAACTTCTTCTGTCCTAGAGGCTTTCTACCATCCTCCTGATTACTCTTCTTTTCTTCTCGGTCCTTAGTAATGTTTCTGTTGTCCAATGCTTCCACACCCATTAACTTCTTCTGTCCTAGGAGCTTTCTACCATCCTCCTGATTACTCTTCTTTTCTTCTCGGTCCTTAGTAATGTTTCTGTTGTCCAATGCTTCCACACCCATTAGCTTCTTCTGTCTAGAGGCTTTCTACCATCCTCCTGATTACTCTTCTTTACTTCTCGGTCCTTAGTAATGTTTCTGTTGTCTAATGCTTCCACACCCATTAACTTCTTCTGTCCTAGATGCTTTCTACCATCCTCCTGATTACTCTTCTTTTCTTCTCGGTCCTTAGTAATGTTTCTGTTGTCCAATGCTTCCACACCCATTAACTTCTTCTGTCTGAGGCTTTCTACCATCCTCTGATTACTCTTCTTTTCTTCTCGGTCCTTAGTAATGTCTCTGTTGTCTAATGCTCCCACACCCATTAACTTCTTCTGTCCTAGAGGCTTTCTACCATCCTCCTGATTACTCTTCTTTTCTTCTCGGTGTGTAATGTTTCTATTGTCTAATGCTCACACACCCATTAACTTCTTCTGTCCTAGAGGCTTTCTACCATCCTCCTGATTACTCTTCTTTTCTTCTCGGTCCTTAGTAATGTTTCTGTTGTCTAATGCTTCCACACCATTAACTTCTTCTGTCCTAGAGGCTTTCTACCATCCTCCTGATTACTCTTCTTTTCTTCTCGGTCCTTAGTAATGTTTCTGTTGTCTAATGCTTCCACACCCATTAACTTCTTCTGTCCTAGAGGCTTTCTACCATCCTCCTGATTACTCTTCTTTTCTTCTCGGTCCTTAGTAATGTTTCTGTTTGTCTAATGCTTCCACACCCATTAACTTCTTCTGTCCTAGAGGCTTTCTACCATCCTCCTGATTACTCTTCTTTTCTTCTCGGTCCTTAGTAATGTTTCTGTTGTCTAATGCTTCCACACCCATTAACTTCTTCTGTCCTAGAGGCTTTCTACCATCCTCCTGATTACTCTTCTTTACTTCTCGGTCCTTAGTAATGTTTCTGTTGTCTAATGCTTCCACACCCAGTAACTTCTTCTGTCCTAGAGGCTTTCTACCATCCTCCTGATTACTCTTCTTTACTTCTCGGTCCTTAGTAATGTTTCTGTTGTCTAATGCTCCCACACCCATTAACTTCTTCTGTCCTAGAGGCTTTCTACCATCCTCCTGATTACTCTTCTTTTCTTCTCGGTCATAGTAATGTTTCTGATATCTAATGCTTCCACACCCATTAACTTCTTCTGTCCTAGAGGCTTTCTACCATCCTCCTGATTACTCTTCTTTTCTTCTCGGTCCTTAGTAATGTTTCTATTGTCTAATGCTCCCACACCCATTAACTTCTTCTGTCCTATAGAGGCTTTCTACCATCCTCCTGATTACTCTTCTTTTCTTCTCGGTCCTTAGTAATGTTTCTGTTGTCTAATGCTTCCACACCCATTAACTTCTTCTGTCCTAGAGGCTTTCTACCATCCTCCTGATTACTCTTCTTTTCTTCTCGGTCCTTAGTAATGTTTCTGTTGTCTAATGCTTCCACACCCATTAACTTCTTCTGTCCTAGGAGCTTTCTACCATCCTCTTGATTACTCTTCTTTTCTTCTCAGTCCTTCGTAATGTTTCTGTTGTCTAATGCTTCCACACCCATTAACTTCTTCTGTCCTAGAGGCTTTCTACCATCCTCTTGATTACTCTTCTTTTCTTCTCGGTCCTTAGTAATGTTTCTGTTGTCTAATGCTTCCCCCATTAACTTCTTCTGTCCTAGAGGCTTTCTACCATCCTCCTGATTACTCTTCTTTTCTTCTCGGTCCTTAGTAATGTTTCTGTTGTCTAATGCTTCCACACCCATTAACTTCTTCGCCTAGGAGCTTTCTACCATCCTCTTGATTACTCTTCTTTTCTTCTCGGTCCTTAGTAATGTTTCTGTTGTCTAATGCTTCCACACCCATTAACTTCTTCTGTCCTAGAGGCTTTCTACCATCCTCTTGATTACTCTTCTTTTCTTCTCGGTCCTTAGTAATGTTTCTGTTGTCTAATGCTCCCACACCCATTAACTTCTTCTGTCCTAGAGGCTTTCTACCACATCCTCTTGATTACTCTTCTTTTCTTCTCGGTCCTTAGTAATGTTTCTGTTGTCTAATGCTCCCACCCCATTAACTTCTTCTGTCCTAGGAGCTTTCTACCATCCTCTTGATTACTCTTCTTTTCTTCTCGGTCCTTCATGTTTCTGTTGTCTGATAACCACACCCATTAACTTCTTCTGTCCTAGAGGCTTTCTACCATCCTCTTGATTACTCTTCTTTTCTTCTCGGTCCTTAGTAATGTTTCTGTTGTCTAATGCTTCCACACCCATTAACTTCTTCTGTCCTAGAGGCTTTCTACCATCCTCTTGATTACTCTTCTTTTCTTCTCGGTCCTTAGTAATGTTTCTGTTGTCTAATGCTCCCACACCCATTAACTTCTTCTGTCCTAGAGGCTTTCTACCATCCTCTTGATTACTCTTCTTTTCTTCTCGGTCCTTCGTAATGTTTCTGTTGTCTAATGCTCCCACACCCATTAACTTCTTCTGTCCTAGAGGCTTTCTACCATCCTCTTGATTACTCTTCTTTTCTTCTCGGTCCTTAGTAATGTTTCTGTTGTCTAATGCTCCCACACCCATTAACTTCTTCTGTCCTAGAGGCTTTCTACCATCTCTTGATTACTCTTCTTTTCTTCTCGGTCCTTAGTAATGTTTCTGTTGTCTAATGCTTCCACACCCATTAACTTCTTCTGTCCTAGAGGAGCTTTCTACCATCCTCCTGATTACTCTTCTTTTCTTCTCGGTCCTTAGTAATGTTTCTGTTGTCTAATGCTTCCACACCCATTAACTTCTTCTGTCCTAGAGGCTTTCTACCATCCTCCTGATTACTCTTCTTTCTTCTCGGTCCTTAGTAATGTTTCTGTTGTCTAATGCTTCCACACCCATTAACTTCTTCTGTCCTAGAGGCTTTCTACCATCCTCCTGATTACTCTTCTTTACTTCTCGGTCCTTAGTAATGTTTCTGTTGTCTAATGCTTCCACACCCAGTAACTTCTTCTGTCCTAGAAGCTTTCTACCATCCTCCTGATTACTCTTCTTTTCTACTCGGTCCTTAGTAATGTTTCTGTTGTCTAATGCTTCCACACCCATTAACTTCTTCTGTCCTGAGAGCTCTGTATCCTCCTGATTACTCTTCTTTTCTTCTCGGTCCTTAGTAATGTTTCTGTTGTCCAATGCTTCCACACCATTAACTTCTTCTGTCCTAGAGGCTTTCTACCATCCTCCTGATTACTCTTCTTTTCTTCTCGGTCCTTAGTAATGTTTCTGTTGTCTAATGCTCTGCCATTCTTCTTCTGTCCTAGGGCTTTCACCATCCTCCTGATTACTCTTCTTTTCTTCTCGGTCCTTAGTAATGTTTCTGTTGTCTAATGCTTCCACACCCATTAACTTCTTCTGTCCTAGAGGCTTTCTACCATCCTCCTGATTACTCTTCTTTTCTACTCGGTCCTTAGTAATGTTTCTATTGTCTAATGTCCCACACCCATTAACTTCTTCTGTCTGTCTAGAGGCTTTCTACCATCCTCTGAGTTACTCTTCTTTTCTTCTCGGTCCTTAGTAATGTTTCATTTGTCTAATCACTTCCACACCCATTAACTTCTTCTGTCCTAGAGGCTTTCTATCCTCCTGATTACTCTTCTTTTCTTCTCGGTCCTTAGTAATGTTTCTGTTGTCTAATGCTTCCACACCCATTAACTTCTTCTGTCCTAGAAGGCTTTCTACCATCCTCTGATTATCTTCTTTACTTCTCGGTCCTTAGTAATGTTTCTGTTGTCTAATGCTTCCACACCCATTAACTTCTTCTGTCCTAGAGGCTTTCTACCATCCTCCTGATTACTCTTCTTTTCTTCTCGGTCCTTAGTAATGTTTCTGTTGGCTAATGCTTCCACACCCATTAACTTCTTCTGTCCTAGAGGCTTTCTACCATCCTCCTGATTACTCTTCTTTACTTCTCGGTCCTTAGTAATGTTTCTGTTGTCTAATGCTTCCACACCCATTCTTCTTCTGTCCTAGAGGCTTTCTACCATCCTCTGATTACTCTTCTTTTCTCGGTCCTTAGTAATGTTTCTGTTGTCTAATGCTTCCACACCCATTAACTTCTTCTGTCTAGAGGCTTTCTACCATCCTCCTGATTACTCTTCTTTTCTTCTCGGTCCTTAGTAATGCTGTTGTCCAATGCTTCCACACCCATTAACTTCTTCTGTCTAGAGGCTTTCTACCATCCTCTGGTCCTCTTCTTTTCTTCTCGGTCCTTAGTAATGTTTCTGTTGTCTGATAGCCCACACCCCATTAACTTCTTCTGTCCTAGAGGCTTTCTACCATCCTCCTGATTACTCTTCTTTTCTTCTCGGTCCTTAGTAATGTTTCTGTTGTCCAATGCTTCCACACCACAACTTCTTCTGTCCTAGAGGCTTTCTACCATCCTCTGATTACTCTCTTCTTTTCTTCTCGGTCCTTAGTAATGTTTCTGTTGTCCAATGCTTCACACCCATTAACTTCTTCTGTCCTAGAGGCTTTCTACCATCCTCCTGATTACTCTTCTTTTCTTCTCAGTCCTTAGTAATGTTTCTGTTGTCTAATGCTCCCACACATTAACTTCTTCTGTCCTAGAGGCTTTCTACCATCCTCCTGATTATCTTCTTTTTCTCGGTCCTTAGTAATGTTTCTGTTGTCCAATGCTTCCACACCCATTAACTTCTTCTGTCCTAGAAGCTTTCTACCATCCTCCTGATTACTCTTCTTTTCTTCTCGGTCCTTAGTAATGTTTCTGTTGTCCAATGCTTCCACACACCATTAACTTCTTCTGTCCTAGAGGCTTTCTACCATCCTCCTGATTACTCTTCTTTTTCTTCTCGGTCCTTAGTAATGTTTCTGTTGTCCAATGCTTCCACACCCATTAACTTCTTCTGTCCTGAGAGCTTTCTACCATCCTCCTGATTACTCTTCTTTTCTTCTCAGTCCTTAGTAATGTTTCTGTTGTCTAATGCTCCACACCATTAACTTCTTCTGTCCTAGAGGCTTTCTACCATCCTCCCTGATTACTCTTTTCTTCTCGGTCCTTAGTAATGTTTCTGTTGTCTAATGCTCCCACACCATTAACTTCTTCTGTCCTAGAGGCTTTCTACCATCCTCCTGATTACTCTTTTCTTCTCGGTCCTTAGTAATGTTTCTGTTGTCCAATGCTTCCACACCCATTAACTTCTTCTGTCTAGAGGCTTTCTACCATCCTCCTGATTACTCTTCTTTCTTCTCAGGTCCTTAGTAATGTTTCTGTTGTCCAATGTGCTTCCCACACCCATTAACTTCTTCTGTCCCTGAGGCTTTCACCATCCTCTGATTATATTTCCTTTTCTTCTCGGTCCTTAGTAATGTTTCTGTTGTCCAATGCTTCCACACCCATTAACTTCTTCTGTCTGAGGCTTTCTACCATCCTCCTGATTACTCTTCTTTTCTCTTCTCGGTCATAGTAATGTTCTGTTGTCTAATGCTCCCACACCCATTAACTTCTTCTGTCCTGAGGCTTTCTACCATCCTCCTGATTACTCTTCTTTTCTTCTCGGTCCTTAGTAATGTTTCTGTTGTCTAATAGCCCCACACCGGTAACTTCTTCTGTCCTAGAAGACTTTCTACCATCCTCCTGATTACTCTTCTTTTCTACTCGGTCCTTAGTAATGTTTCTATTGTCTAATGCTCCCACACCCATTAACTTCTTCTGTCCTAGAGGCTTTCTACCATCCTCCTGATTACTCTTCTTTTCTTCTCCGGTCCTTAGTAATGTTTCTGTTGTCTAATGCTCCCACACCCAGTAACTTCTTCTGTCCTAGGAGCTTTCTACCATCCTCCTGATTACTCTTCTTTTTCTTCAGTCCTTAGTAATGTTTCTGTTGTCTAATGCTTCCACACCCATTAACTTCTTCTGTCCTGAGGCTTTCTACCATCCTCCTGATTACTCTTCTTTTCTTCTCGGTCCTTAGTAATGTTTCTGTTGTCTAATGCTTCCACACCCATTAACTTCTTCTGTCCTAGAGGCTTTCTACCATCCTCTGAATTACTCTTCTTTTCTTCTCGGTCCTTAGTAATGTTTCTGTTGTCTAATGCTTCCACACCCATTAACTTCTTCTGTCCTAGAGGCTTTCTACCATCTCTGATTACTCTTCTTTTCTTCTCGGTCCTTAATGTTTCTGTTGTCTAATGCTTCCACACCCATTAACTTCTTCTGTCTAGAGGCTTTCTACCATCCTCCTGATTACTCTTCTTTTCTTCTCGGTCCTTAGTAATGTTTCTGTTGTCTAATGCTTCCACACCCATTAACTTCTTCTGTCCTAGAGGCTTTCTACCATCCTCTGATTACTCTTCTTTCTTCTCGGTCCTTAGTAATGTTTCTGTTGTCTAATGCTTCCACCCATTAACTTCTTTGTCACTGAGGCTTTCTACCATCCTCCTGATTCTCTTCTTTTCTTCTCGGTCGCCCAGTAATGTTTCTGTTATTCTAATGCTTCCACACCCATTAACTTCTTCTGTCTAGGAGAAACACTACCATCCTCCTGATTACTCTTCTTTTCTTCTCGGTCACTAGTAATGTTTCTGTTGTCTAATCTTCCACACCCATTAACTTCTTCTGTCCTAGAGGCTTTCTACCATCCTCTGATTCTCTTCTTTTCTTCTCGGTCCTTAGTAATGTTTCTGTTGTCTAATGCTTCCACACCCATTAGCTTCTTCTGTCCTAGAGGGCTTTCTACCATCCTCCTGATTACTCTTCTTTTCTTCTCGGTCCTTAGTAATGTTTCTGTTGTCTAATGCTTCCACACCCATTAACTTCTTCGCCTAGAGGCTTTCTACCATCCTCCTGATTACTCTTCTTTTCTTCTCGGTCCTTAGTAATGTTTCTGTTGTCTAATGCTTCTACTATTGCTTCTTCTGTCCTAGAGGCTTTCTACCATCCTCTGAATTCCTCTTGCTGTTCTCGGTCCTTAGTAATGTTTCTGTTGTCTAATGCTTCCACACCCATTAACTTCTTCTGTCCTAGAGGCTTTCTACCATCCTCCTGAGAATTCTCTTCTTTTCTTCTCGGTCCTTAGTAATGTTTCTGTCTAATGCTTCCACATTAACTTCTTCTGTCCTAGAGGCTTTCTACCATCCTCCTGATTACTCTTCTTTTCTCGGTCCTTAGTAATGTTTCTGTTGTCTAATGCTTCCACGCAGTAACTTCTTCTGTCTAGAAGGCTTTCTACCATCCTCCTGATTACTCTTCTTTTCTACAAGTCCTTAGTAATGTTTCTGTTGTCTAATGCTTCCACACCCATTAACTTCTTCTGTCCCTGAGGCTTTCCTCCTCCTGATTACTCTTCTTTTCTTCTCGGTCCTTAGTAATGTTTCTGTTGTCTAATGCTTCCACACGCAGTAATACTTCTGTCCTAGGAAAACTCTACCATCCTCCTGATTACTCTTCTTTTCTTCTCGGTCCTTAGTAATGTTTCTGTTGTCTAATGCTTCCACACCCATTAACTTCTTCTGTCCTAGAGGCTTTCTACCATCCTCCTGATTACTCTTCTTTTCTTCTCGGTCCTTAGTAATGTTTCTGTTGTCTAATGCTTCTACCATTAACTTCTTCTGTCCTAGAGGCTTTCTACCATCCTCCTGTTCTCTTCTTTTCTTCTCGGTCCTTAGTAATGTTTCATTGTCTAATGCTTCCACACCCATTAACTTCTTCTGTCCTAGAGGCTCTACTGCATCCTCCTGATTACTCTTCTTTTCTTCTCGGTCCTTAGTAATGTTTCCTGTTGTCTAATGCTTCCCACCCATTAGCTTCTTCTGTCCTAGAGGCTTTCTACCATCCTCCTGATTACTCTTCTTTTCTACTCGGTCCTTAGTAATGTTTCTATTGTCTAATGCTCCACCCATTAACTTCTTCTGTCTAAGAGGCTTTCTACCATCCTCCTGATTACTCTTCTTTTCTTCTCGGTCCTTAGTAATGGTACCTACTGTTGTCCATGCTCCCACACTTAGTAACTTCTTCTGTCCTAGAGGCTTTCTACCATCCTCCTGATTACTCTTCTTTTCTTCTCGGTCCTTAGTAATGTTTCTGTTGTCTAGTAACTCCCACACCCAGTAACTTCTTCTGTCCTAGAGGCTTTCTACCATCCTCTGATTACTCTTCTTTTCTTCTCGGTCCTTAGTAATGTTTCTGTTGTCTAATGCTTCCACACCCAGTAACTTCTTCTGTCCCTGAGGCTTTCTACCATCCTCCTGATTACTCTTCTTTTCTTCTTAGTCATGGCAATGTTTCTGTTGTCTAATGCTTCCACCCAGTAACTTCTTCTGTCCTAGAAGGCTTTCTACCATCCTCTGATTACTCTTCTTTCTTCTCGGTCCTTAGTAATGTTTCTGTTGTCTAATGCTTCCACACCCAGTAACTTCTTCTGTCCTAGAGGAAAAACTTTCTACCATCCTCCTGATTACTCTTCTTTCTTCTCAGTCATAGTAATGTTTCTGTTGTCCAATGCTCCCACACCCAGTAAACGCTTCTGTCCTAGAGGCTTTCTACCATCCTCCTGATTACTCTTCTTTTCTTCTCGGTCCTTAGTAATGTTTCTGTTGTCTAATGCTTCCACACCCATTAACTTCTTCTGTCCTAGAGGCTTTCTACCATCCTCCTGATTACTCTTCTTTTCTACTCGGTCCTTAGTAATGTTTCTATTGTCTGTGCTCCCACACCCATTAACTTCTTCTGTCCTAGAGGCTTTCTACCATCCTCCTGATTACTCTTCTTTCTTACTAGACCACTTAAATGTTTCTGTTGTCTAATGCTCCCACACCCAGTAACTTCTTCTGTCCTAGAGGCTTTTCTACCATCCTCCTGATTACTCTTCTTTTCTTCTCGGTCCTTAGTAATGTTTCTGTTGTCTAATGCTTCCACACCCATTAACTTCTTCTGTCCTGAGGCTTTCTACCATCCTCCTGATTACTCTTCTTTTCCTCGGTCATAGTAATGTTTCTGTTGTCTAATGCTTCCACACCCATTAACTTCTTCTGTCCTAGAGGCTTTTCTACCATCCTCACAATTCTCTTTTTCTTCTCGGTCCTTGGTAATGTTTCTGTTGTCTAATGCTTCCACACCCATTAACTTCTTCTTGTCCTGAGGCTTTCTACCATCCTCCTGATTACTCTTTTCTTCTCGGTCCTTAGTAATGTTTCTGTTGTCTAATGCTTCCACACCCATTAACTTCTTCTGTCCTAGAGCTTTCTGGCCCTCTGATTGCTCTTCTTTACTTCTCGGTCCTTAGTAATGTTTCTGTTGTCTAATGCTTCCACACCCATTAACTTCTTCTGTCCTAGAGGCTTTCTGCATCCTCCTGATTACTCTTCTTTTCTACTCGGTCCTTAGTAATGTTTCTGTTGTCTAATGCTCCCACACCCATTAACTTCTTCTGTCCTAGAGGCTTTCTACCATCCTCCTGATTACTCTTCTTTTTCTTCTCGGTCCTTAGTAATGTTTCTGTTGTCTAATGCTTCCACACCCATTAACTTCTTCTGTCCTAGAGGCTTTCTACCATCCTCCTGATTACTCTTCTTTTCTACTCGGTCCTTAGTAATGTTTCTATTGTCTAATGCTTCCACACCCATTAACTTCTCTGTCCTAGAGGCTTTGCACTGCCATCCTCCTGATTACTCTTTTCTTCTCAGTCCCTTAGTAATGTTTCTGTTGTCTAATGCTTCCCACCCATTGCTTCTTCTGTCCACAAACTCTACCATCCTCCTGATTACTCTTCTTTCTTCTCAGTCCTTAGTAATGTTTCTGTTGTCTAATGCTCCCACACCCATTAACTTCTTCTGTCCACAGAACTTTCTACCATCCTCCTGATTACTCTTCTTTTCTACTCGATTCCTTATTAATGTTTCTGTTGTCTAATGCTTCCACACCCATTAACTTCTTCTGTCCTAGAGGCTTTCTACCATCCTCCTGATTACTCTTCTTTTTCTTCTCAGTCCTTAGTAATGGCTTTCTGTTGTCTAATGCTTCCACACCCATTAACTTCTTTCTGTCCTAGAGGCTTTCTACCATCCTCCTGATTACTCTTCTTTTTTTTTTTTCTTCTCAGTCCTTAGTAATGTTTCTGTTGTCTATGCTTCCACACCCATTAACTTCTTCTGTCCCTAGAGGCTTTCTATCCTCTGATTACTCTTCTTTACTTCTCGGTCCTTAGTAATGTTTCTGTTGTCTAATGCTTCCACACCCATGCTTGCTAATACTGTCCTAGAGGCTTTCTACCATCCTCCTGATTACTCTTCTTTTCTTCTCGGTCCTTAGTAATGTTTCTATTGTCTAATGCTTCCACACCCATTAACTTCTTCTGTCCTAGAGGCTTTCTACCATCCTCCTGATTACTCTTCTTTACTTCTCGGTCCTTAGTAATGTTTCTGTTGTCTAATGCTTCCACACCATTAACTTCTTCTGTGCTAGAGGCTTTCTACCATCCTCCTGATTACTCTTCTTTTCTTCTCGGTCCTTAGTAATGTTTCTGTTGTCTAATGCTTCCACACCCATTAACTTCTTCTGTCTAAGAACTTCTACCATCCTCTAGTTACTCTTCTTTTCTTCTCGGTCCTTAGTAATGTTTCTGTTGTCTAATGCTTCCACACCCATTAGCTTCTTCTGTCCTAGAGGCTTTCTACCATCCTCCTGATTACTCCTTCTTTCTTCTCGGTCCTTAGTAATGTTTCTGTTGTCTAATGCTTCCACCATTGCTTCTTCTGTCTAGAGGCTTTCTACCATCCTCTGATTACTCTTCTTTTTCTTCTCTGATTCCTTAGTAATGTTTCTATTGTCTAATGCTTCCACACCCATTAACTTCTTCTGTCCTAGAGGCTTTCCATCCTCCTGATTACTCTTCTTTTCTTCTCGGTCCTTAGTAATGTTTCTGTTGTCTAATGCTTCCACACCCATTAACTTCTTCTGTCCTAGAGGCTTTCTACCATCCTCCTGATTACTCTTCTTTACTTCTCGGTCGTTAGTAATGTTTCTGTTGTCTAATGCTTCCACACCCATTAACTTCTTCTGTCTAGAGGCTTTCCTGCATCTCCTGATTACTCTTCTTTTCTTCTCGGTCCTTAGTAATGTTTCTATTGTCTAATGCTTCCACACCCCATGCTTCTTCTGTCCTAGAGGCTTTCTACCATCCTCCTGATTACTCTTCTTTTCTTCTCGGTCCTTAGTAATGTTTCATTAATGCTTCCACACCCATTAACTTCTTCTGTCCTAGAGGCTTTCTACCATCCTCTGATTCTCTTCTTTTCTTCTCGGTCCTTAGTAATGTTTCTGTTGTCTAATGCTCCCACACCCATTAACTTCTTCTGTCCTAGAGGCTTTCTACCATCCTCCTGATTACTCTTCTTTTCTACTCGGTCCTTAGTAATGTTTCTGTTGTCTAATAATACCCACACCCATTAGCTTCTTCTGTCCTAGGGCTTTCTACCATCCTCCTGATTACTCTTCTTTTCTTCTCGGTCCTTAGTAATGTTTCTGTTGTCTAATGCTTCCACACCCATTAACTTCTTCTGTCCTAGAGGCTTTCTACCATCCTCCTGATTACTCTTCTTTTCTTCTCGGTCCTTAGTAATGTTTCTGTTGTCTAATGCTTCCACACCCATTAACTTCTTCTGTCCTAGAGGCTTTCTACCATCCTCCTGATTACTCTTCTTTGCTTCTCGGTCACTAGTAATGTTTCTGTTGTCTAATGCTTCCACACCCATTAACTTCTTCTGTCCTAGAGGCTTTCCACCATCCTCCTGATTACTCTTCTTTTCTACTCGGTCCTTAATGTTTCTGTTGTCTAATGCTCCCACACCCATGCTTCTTCTGCTACTAGAACTTCTACCATCACTCTGATTACTCTTCTTTTCTTCTCGGTCCTTAGTAATGTTTCTGTTGTCTAATGCTTCCACACCCATTAACTTCTTCTGTCCTAGAGGCTTTCTACCATCCTCCTGATTACTCTCTTCTTTTCTACTCGGTCCTTAGTAATGTTTCTATTGTCTAATGCTTCCACACCCATTAACTTCTTCTGTCCTAGAGGCTTTCTACCATCCTCCTGATTACTCTTCTTTTCTTCTCGGTCCTTAGTAATGTTTCTGTTGTCTAATGCTCCCACACCCATTAACTTCTTCTGTCCTAGAGGCTTTCTACCATCCTCTGATTACTCTTCTTTACTTCTCGGTCCTTAGTAATGTTTCTGTTGTCTAATGCTTCCACACCCAGTAACTTCTTCTGTCCTAGAGGCTTTCTACCATCCTCCTGATTCACTCTTCTTTTTTCTTCTCGGTCCTTAGTAATGTTTCTGTTGTCTAATGCTTCCACACCCATTAACTTCTTCTGTCTAGAACTTTCTACCATCCTCTTGATTACTCTTCTTTTCTTCTCGGTCCTTCGTAATGTTTCTGTTGTCTAATGCTCCCACACCCATTAATTTCTTCTGTCCTAGAGGCTTTCTACCATCCTCCTGATTACTCTTCTTTACTTCTCGGTCCTTAGTAATGTTTCTGTTGTCTAATGCTCCACACCCATTAATTTCTTCTGTCCTAGAGCTCTACCATCCTCCTGATTACTCTTCTTTACTTCTCGGTCCTTAGTAATGTTTCTGTTGTCTAATGCTCCCACACCCATTAATTTCTTCTGTCTAGAGGAGCTCTACCATCCTCCTGATTACTCTTCTTTGCTTCTCGGTCCTTAGTAATGTTTCTGTTGTCTAATGCTTCCACACCCGTTGCTTTTGTCTAGAGGCTTTCTACCATCCTCCTGATTACTCTTCTTTACTTCTCGGTCCTTAGTAATGTTTCTGTTGTCTAATGCTTCCACACCCATTAACTTCTTCTGTCTAAGAACTCTACCATCCTCTGATTACTCTTCTTTTCTTCTCGGTCCTTCGTAATGTTTCTGTTGTCTAACTTCCACACCCATTAACTTCTTCTGTCCTAGAGGCTTTCTACCATCCTCCTGATTACTCTTCTTTACTTCTCGGTCCTTAGTAATGTTTCTGTTGTCTAATGCTCCCACACCCATTAATTTCTTCTGTCCTAAGGGCTTTCTACCATCCTCCTGATTACTCTTCTTTACTTCTCGGTCCTTAGTAATGTTTCTGTTGTCTAATGCTTCCACACCCATTAACTTCTTCTGTCCTAGAGGCTTTCTACCATCCTCCTGATTACTCTTCTTTACTTCTCGGTCCTTAGTAATGTTTCTGTTGTCTAATGCTTCCACACCCATTAACTTCTTCTGTCTAGAGGCTTTCTACCATCCTCTGATTACTCTTCTTTTCTTCTCGGTCCTTCGTAATGTTTCTGTTGTCTAATGCTTCCACACCCATTAACTTCTTCTGTCTAGAGGCTCTACCATCCTCCTGTTACTCTGCTTTACTTCTCGGTCCTTAGTAATGTTTCTGACTGTCTAATGCTCCACCCATTAACTTCTTCTGTCTAGAGGCTTTCTACCATCCTCCTGATTACTCTTCTTTACTTCTCGGTCCTTAGTAATACCTGTTTGTCTAATGCTTCCACACCCAGTAACTTCTTCTGTCCTAGAGGCTTTCTATCCTCCTGATTACTCTTCTTTCTTCTCGGTCCTTAGTAATGTTTCTGTTGTCTAATGCTTCCACACCCAATCGCTTCTTCTCTCCTAAAGACTTACCATCCTCCTGATTACTCTTCTTGCCTTCGGTCCTTAGTAATGTTTCTGTTGTCTAATGCTCCCACACCCATTAATTTCTTCTGCTCTGAGGCTTTCTACCATCCTCCTGATTACTCTTCTTTACTTCTCGGTCCTTAGTAATGTTTCTGTTGTCTAATGCTTCCACACCCATTAACTTCTTCTGTCCTAGAGCTTTCTTATATCCTCCTGATTACTCTTCTTTACTTCTCGGTCCTTAGTAATGTTTCTGTTGTCTAATGCTCCACACCCAGTAACTTCTTTAATCTGGGAAAACTTCTACCATCCTCCTGATTACTCTTCTTTACTTCTCAGTTAGCTGGCAAATGTTTCTGTTGTCTAATGCTCCCACACCCATTAATTTCTTCTGTCCTAGGCTTTCTACCATCCTCCTGATTACTCTTCTTTACTTCTCGGTCCTTAGTAATGTTTCTGTTGTCTAATGCTTCCACACCCATTAACTTCTTCTGTCCTAGAGCTTTCCTTGTATCCTCGTTACTCTTCTTTGCTTCTCGGTCCTTAGTAATGTTTCTGTTGTCTAATGCTTCCACCCCCATTAACTTCTTCTGTCCTAGAAACTTTCTTGTATCCTCTGATTACTCTTCTTTCTACTCGGTCCTTAATAATGTTTCTGTTGTCTAATGCTCCCCACAGTAACTTCTTCTGTCTAGGGCTTTCTACCATCCTCTGATTACTCTTCTTTTCAGTAACTCGGTCCTTAGTAATGTTTCTGTTGTCTAATGCTTCCACACCCAGTAACTTCTTCTGTCCTAAATTTCTACCATCCTCCTGATTACTCTTCCTTTACTTCTCGGTCCTTAGTAATGTTTCTGTTGTCTAATGCTCCCACACCCATTAATTTCTTCTGTCCTAGAGGCTTTTTTCTACCATCCTCCTGATTACTCTTCTTTACTTCTCGGTCCTTAGTAATGTTTCTGTTGTCTAATGCTTCCACACCCATTAACTTCTTCTGTCCTAGAGGCTTTCTTGTAATCCTCCTGATTACTCTTCTTACTTCTCGGTCCTTAGTAATGTTTCTGTTGTCTAATGCTTCCACACCCATTAACTTCTTCTGTCCTAGAGGCTTTCTTGTATCCTCCTGATTACTCTTCTTTACTTCTCGGTCCTTAGTAATGTTTCTGTTGTCTAATAGCTGCTTCCACCTTCTTCTGTCTAAAACTTTCTTGTATCCTCCTGATTACTCTTCTTTTCTCGGTCATAGTAATGTTTCTGTTGTCTAATGCTTCCACACCCATTAACTTCTTCTGTCCTAGAGGCTTTCTACCATCCTCCTGATTGCCTTCTTTACTTCTCGGTCCTTAGTAATGTTTCTGTTGTCTAATGCTTCCACACTGATAACTTCTTCTGTCCTAGGGCTCTACCATCCTCCTGATTACTCTTCTTTTACTTCTCGGTCCTTAGTAATGTTTCTGTTGTCTAATGCTTCCACACCCAGTACTTCTTCTGTCCTAGAGGCTTTCTACCATCACTCTGATTACTCTTCTTTACTTCTCGGTCCTTAGTAATGTTTCTGTTGTCTAATGCTTCCACACCCATTAACTTCTTCTGTCCTAGAGGCTTTCTACCATCTTCTGATTACTCTTCTTTACTTCTCGGTCCTTAGTAATGTTTCTGTTGTCCTGTCTTCCACACCCATTAACTTCTTCTGTCCTAGAGGCTTTCTACCATCCTCCTGATTACTCTTCTTTACTTCTCGGTCCTTAGTAATGTTTCTGTTGTCTAATGCTTCCACACCCAGTAACTTCTTCTGTCTAGAGGCTTTCTACCATCCTCTGGTCCTCTTCTTCTCGGTCCTTAGTAATGTTTCTGTCTAATGCTTCCACACCCATTAACTTCTTCTGTCCTAGAGGCTTTCTACCATCCTCCTGATTACTCTTCTTTACTTCTCGGTCCCTTAGTAATGTTTCTGTTGTCTAATGCTTCCACACCCATTAACTTCTTCTGTCCTAGAGGCTTTCTACCATCCTCCTGATTACTCTTCTTTACTTCTCGGTCCTTAGTAATGTTTCTGTTGTCTAATGCTTCCC
The DNA here is from genome assembly GCA_037127315.1 of Ascarosepion bandense. Classification (NCBI taxonomy): domain Eukaryota; kingdom Metazoa; phylum Mollusca; class Cephalopoda; order Sepiida; family Sepiidae; genus Ascarosepion; species Ascarosepion bandense. The sequence goes on along the minus strand of JBBBDQ010018339.1, from coordinate 10,051 downwards.
CCATTAACTTCTTCTGTCTAGAGGCTTTCTACCATCCTCCTGATTACTCTTCTTTACTTCTCGGTCCTTAGTAATGTTTCATTGTCTAATGCTTCCCCCTTCCTTCTTCTGTCCTAGAGGCTTTCTACCATCCTCCTGATTACTCTTCTTTTTCTTCTCAGTCCTTAGTAATGTTTCTGTTGTCTAATGCTTCCACACCCATTAACTTCTTCTGTCCTAGAGGCTTTCTACCATCCTCTGATTACTCTTCACTGCCTCTCGGTCCTTAGTAATGTTTCTGTTGTCTAATGCTTCCACACCCATTAACTTCTTCTGTCCTAGAGGCTTTCTACCATCCTCCTGATTACTCTTCTTTACTTCTCGGTCCTTAGTAATGTTTCTGTTGTCTAATGCTTCCACACCCATTAACTTCTTCGTCTAGAAGGCTTTTCACCATCCTCCTGATTACTCTTCTTTACTTCTCGGTCAGCAGTAATGTTTCTGTGTCTAATGCTTCCACACCCATTAACTTCTTCTGTCCTAGAGGCTTTCTACCATCCTCCTGATTACTCTTCTTTTGCTTCTCGGTCCTTAGTAATGTTTCTGTTGTCTAATGCTTCCACACCCATTAACTTCTTCTGTCCTAGAGGCTTTCTACCATCCTCCTGATTACTCTTCTTTACTTCTCGGTCATAGTAATGTTTCTGTTGTCTAATGCTTCCACACATTAACTTCTTCATCTTCGACTTTCTACCATCCTCCTGATTACTCTTCTTTACTTCTCGGTCCTTAGTAATGTTTCTGTTGTCTAATGCTTCCACACCCAGTAACTTCTTCTGTCCTAGAGAACTTTCTACCATCCTCCTGATTACTCTTCTTTTCTTCCTCGGTCCTTAGTAATGTTTCTGTTGTCTAATGCTTCCACCATTAACTTCTTCTGTCTAGAGGCTTTCTACCATCCTCCTGATTACTCTTCTTTACTTCTCGGTCCTTAGTAATGTTTCTGTTGTCTAATCTTCCCACCCATTAACTTCTTCTGTCTCAGAGGCTTTCTACCATCCTCTAGAATTCTCTTCTCTTCTCGGTCCTTAGTAATGTTTCTGTTGTCTAATGCTTCCACACCGTAGCTTCTTCTGTCCTAGAGGCTTTTCTATCCTCTGGTCTCTTCTTTTCTTCTCGGTCCTTAGTAATGTTTCTGTTGTCTAATGCTTCCACACCCAGTAACTTCTTCTGTCCTAGAGGCTTTCTACTCATCCTCGTTACTCTTTCTTGCTTCTCGGTCCTTAGTAATGTTTCTGTTGTCTAATGCTTCCACACCCATTAACTTCTTCTGTCCTACACGAGGCTTTCTACCATCCTCTTGATTACTCTTCTTTTCTTCTCTGTCCTTGTAATGTTTCTGTTGTCTAATGCTTCCACACCCAGTAGCTTCCTTCTGTGTCTAGAGGCTTTCTACCATCTCACAATTACTCTTCTTTTCTTCTCGGTCCTTAGTAATGTTTCTGTTGTCTAATGCTTCCACACCCAGTAACTTCTTCTGTCCTAGAGGCTTTCTACCCATCCTCCTGATTACTCTTCTTTACTTCTCGGTCCTTAGTAATGTTTCTGTTGTCTAATGCTTCCACACCCATTAACTTCTTCTGTCCTAGAGACTTTCTACCATCCTCTTGATTACTCTTCTTTCTTCTCTGTCCTTAGTAATGTTTCTGTTGTGTCTTCACACCCAGTAACTTCTTCTGTCCCTGAGGCTTTCTACCATCCTCCTGATTACTCTTCTTTCTTCTAGTCCCTTATTAATGTTTCTGTTGTCTAATGCTTCACACCCCATTAGCTTCTTCTGTCCTAGAGGCTTTCTACCATCCTCCTGATTCTTCTTTACTTCTCGGTCCTTAGTAATGTTTCTGTTGTCTAATGCTTCCACCCATTAACTTCTTCTGTCTAGAGGCTTTCTACCATCCTCCTGATTACTCTTCTTTACTTCTCGGTCCTTAGTAATGTTTCTGTTGTCTAATGCTTCCACACCCATTAACTTCTTCTGTCCTAGGCTTTCTACCATCCTCCTGATTACTCTTCTTTTCTTCTCGGTCCTTAGTAATGTTTCTGTTGTCTAATGCTTCCACACCCATTAACTTCTTCTGTCCTAGAGGCTTTCTACCATCCTCCTGATTACTCTTCTTTACTTCTCGGTCCTTAGTAATGTTCTGTTTGTCTAATGCTTCCACACCCATTAACTTCTTCTGTCCTAGAGGCTTTCTACCATCCTCCTGATTAATCTTCTTTACTTCTCGGTCCTTAGTAATGTTTCTGTTGTCTAATGCTTCCACACCCAGTAACTTCTTCTGTCCTAGAGGCTTTCTACCATCCTCCTGATTACTCTTCTTTGCTCTGAGTCCCTTAGTAATGTTTCTGTTGTCTAATGCTTCTACCCATTAACTTCTTCTGTCACAAACTTTCTACCATCTCCTGATGCTCTTCTTTACTTCTCGGTACTTAGTAATGTTTCTGTTGTCTAATGCTTCCACACCCAGTAACTTCTTCTGTCCTAAGGAGCTTTCTACCACCCTCCTGATTACTCTTCTTTTCTTCTTCTGTCCTTAGTAATGTTTCTGTTGTCTAATGCTTCCACACTTTAGTAACTTCTTCTGTCCTAGAGGCTCTACCATCCTCCTGGTTACTCTTCTTTTCTTCTCAGTCCATAGTAATGTTTCTGTTGTCTGGCTCTTCCACACCCAGTAACTTCTTCTGTCCTAGAGGCTTTCTACCATCCTCCTGATTACTCTTCTTTACTTCTCGGTCCTTAGTAATGTTTCTGTTGTCTAATGCTTCCACACCCATTAACTTCTTCTGTCCTAGAGGCTTTCTACCATCCTCTTGATTACTCTTCTTTTCTTCTCTGTCCTTAGTAATGTTTCTGTTGTCTAATGCTTCCACTTATTAACTTCTGTCCTAGAGGCTTTCTACCATCCTCCTGATTACTCTTCTTTTCCTCGGTCCTTAGTAATGTTTCTGTTGTCTAGCTCTTCCCTGCATGCTTCTTCTGTCCTAGAGGCTTTCTATCTCCTGATTACTCTTCTTACTTCTCGGTCCTTAGTAATGTTCTGTTGTCTAAGCCTTCCACACCCATTAACTTCTTCTGTCCTGACTTTCTACCTTCTCCTGATTACTCTTCTTTCTTCTCGGTCCTTAGTAATGTTTCTGTTGTCTAATGCTTCCACCATTAACTTCTTCTGTCCTAGAGGCTTTCTACTGTCCTCTGATTACTCTTCTTTACTTCTGGGTCCTTAGTAATGTTTCTGTTGTCCTATTCTTCCCTGCCCATGCTTCTTCTGTCTAGAGGCTTTCTACCATCCTCTGATTACTCTTCTTTTCTTCTCTGATTATTAATGTTGTTGTCTAATGCTTCCACACCCATTAACTTCTTCTGTCCTAGAGGCTTTCTACCATCCTCTGATTACTCTTCTTTACTTCTCGGTCCATAGTAATGTTTCTGTTGTCTGTGCTTCCACACCCATTAACTTCTTCTGTCCTAGAGGCTTTCTACCATCCTCCTGATTAATCTTCTTTACTTCTCGGTCCTTAGTAATGTTTCTGTGTCTAATGCTTCCACACCCAGTAACTTCTTCTGTCCTAGAGGCTTTCTACCATCCTCTGATTACTCTTCTTTGCTTCTCGGTCCTTAGTAATGTTTCTGTTGTCTAATGCTTCCACACCCATTAACTCTTCTGTCCTAGAGGCTTTCTACCATCCTCCTGATTACTCTTCTTTACTTCTCGGTACTTAGTAATGTTTCTGTTGTCTAATGCTTCCACACCCAGTAACTTCTTCTGTCCTAGAGGCTTTCTACCACCCTCCTGATTACTCTTCTTTCTTCTCTGTCCTTAGTAATGTTTCTGTTGTCTAATGCTTCCCCTTGGTAACTTCTTCTGTCCTGAAGGCTTTCTACCATCCTCCTGATTACTCTTCTTTTCTTCTCGGTCCTTAGTAATCTTCTGTTGTCTAATGCTTCCACACCCAGTAACTTCTTCATCCTGAAGCTTCCTTATCCTCCTGATTACTCTTCTTTACTTCTCGGTCATAGTAATGTTTCTGTTGTCTAATGCTTCCACACCCATTGTAGCTCTGTCTAGAACTTTCTACCATCCTCTTGATTACTCTTCTTTCTTCTCTGTCCTTAGTAATGTTTCCAATCTAATGCTCCACACCCAGTAACTTCTTCTGTCCTAGAGGCTCATCCTCCTGATTACTCTTCTTTTCTTCTCGGTCATAGTAATGTTTCTGTTGTCTAATGCTTCCACACCCATTAACTTACTTCTGTCCTAGAGGCTTTCTACCATCCTCTGATTACTCTTCCTGCCTTCTCGGTCCTTAGTAATGTTTCTGTTGTCTAATGCTTCCACACCCATTAACTTCTTCTGTCCTAGAGGCTTTCTATCCCTCCTGATTACTCTTCTTTTCTTCTCGGTCCTTAATCATTTCTGTTGTCTAATGCTTCCACACCCATTAACGCTGTCCTAGGGCTTTCTACCATCCTCTGATTGCTCTTCTTTACTTCCTCGGTCCTTAGTAATGTTTCTGTTGTCTAATGCTTCCACACCCATTAACTTCTTCTGTCCTAGAGGCTTTCTACCATCCTCCTGATTACTCTTCTTTTCTTCTCGGTCCTTAGTAATGTTTCTGTTGTCTAATGCTTCCACACCCAGTAACTTCTTCTGTCCTAGAGGCTTTCTACCATCTCGATTTACTCTTCTTTTCTTCTCGGTCCTTAGTAATGTTTCTGTTGTCTAATGCTTCCACACCCAGTAACTTCTTCTGTCTAAGAGGCTTTCTACCATCCTCCTGATTACTCTTCTTTCTTCTCGGTCCTTAGTAATGTTTCTGTTGTCTAATGCTTCCACACCCATTAACTTCTTCTGTCTAGAGGCTTTCTACCATCCTCCTGATTACTCTTCTTTAAGCTTCTCGGTCCTTAGTAATGTTTCTGTTGTCTAATGCTTCCCACCCATTAACTTCTTTCTGTCCTAGAGCTTTCTACCATCCTCCTGATTACTCTTCTTTTCTTCTCGGTCCTTAGTAATGTTTCTGTTGTCTAATGCTTCCACACCCAGTAACTTCTTCTGTCTAGAGGCTTTCTACCATCCTCCTGATTACTCTTCTTTCTTCTCGGTCCTTAGTAATGTTTCTGTTGTCTAATGCTTCCACACCCATTAACTTCTTCTAGAGGCTTTCTACCATCCTCCTGATTACTCTTCTTTTCTTCTCGGTCCTTAGTAATGTTTCTGTTGTCTAATGCTTCCACACCCATTAACTTCTTCTGTCTAGAGGCTTTCTACCATCCTCCTGATTACTCTTCTTTACTTCTCGGTCCTTAGTAATGTTTCTGTTGTCTAATGCTTCCACACCCATTAACTTCTTCTGTCCTAGAGGCTTTCTACCATCCTCCTGGTCCTCTTCTCTTCCTCGTCCTTAGTAATGTTTCTGTTGTCTAATGCTTCCACACCCATTAACTTCTTCTGTCCTAGGGCTTTACCATCCTCCTGATTACTCTTCTTTACTTCTCAGATTTTAGTAATGTTTCTGTTGTCTAATGCTTCCACACCCATTAACTTCTTCTGTCCTAGAGGCTTTCTACCATCCTCCTGATTACTCTTCTTTTCTTCTCAGTCCTTAGTAATGTTTCTGTTGTCTAATGCTTCCACACCCAGCCTTCTTCTGTCCTAGAGGCTTTCTACCATCCTCCTGATTACTCTTCTTTTCTTCTCGGTCCTTAGTAATGTTTCTGTTGTCTAATGCTTCCACACCCAGTAACTTCTTCTGTCTAGGCTTTCTACCATCCTCCTGATTACTCTTCTTTTCTTCTCTGTCCTTAGTAATGTTTCTGTTGTCTAATGCTTCCACACCCAGTAACTTCTTCTGTCCTAGAGGCTTTCTACCATCCTCCTGATTAATCTTCTTTGCTTCTCGGTCCTTATTAATGTTTCTGTTGTCTAATGCTTCCACACCCATTAACTTCTTCTGTCTAAGAACTTTCTACCATCCTCTGATTACTCTTCTTTTCTTCTCTGTCCTTAGTAATGTTTCTGTTGTCTAATGCTTCCACACTTATTGCTTCTTCTGTCCTAGAGCTTTCTACCATCCTCTGATTACTCTTCTTTTCTTCTCGGTCTGTGGCTGTTTCTGTTGTCTAATGCTTCCACACCCATTAACTTCTTCTGTCTAGAGCTTTCTACTATCCTCCTGATTACTCTTCTTTACTTCTCGGTCCTTAGTAATGTTTCTGTTGTCTAATGCTTCCACACCATCTAACTTCTTCTGTCCTAGAGGCTTTCCTAACATCCACTCCCTGATTAATCTTCTTTACTTCTCTGGTCCTTAGTAATGTTTCTGTTGTCTAATGCTTCCACAGTACTTGCTTCTGTCCTAGGAGCTTTCTACCATCCTCCTGATTACTCTTCTTTACTTCTCAGTCCTTAGTATTTCTGTTGTCTAATGCTTCCACACCCATTAACTTCTTCTGTCCTAGAGGCTTTCTACCATCCTCCTGATTACTCTTCTTTACTTCTCGGTACTTAGTAATGTTTCTGTTGTCTAATGCTTCCACACTTGAGAAGCCTTCTTCTGTCCTAGAGGCTTTCTACCACCCTCCCTGATTACTCTTCTTTTCTTCTCTGTCCTTAGTAATGTTTCTGTTGTCTAAATACTTCCACACCCATTAACTTCTTCTGTCCTAGAGGCTTTCTACCTGCATCCTCCTGATTACTCTTCTTTACTTCTCGGTCCTTAGTAATGTTTCCTTTGTCTGTCTTCCACACCCATTAACTTCTTCTGTCCTAGGGCTTTCTACCATCCTCCTGATTACTCTTCTTTACTTCTCGGTCCTTAGTAATGTTTCTGTTGTCTAATGCTTCCACACCCAGTAACTTCTTCTGTCCTAGGAGCTTTCTACCATCCTCCTGATTACTCTTCTTTACTTCTCGGTCATAGTAATGTTTCTGTTGTCTAATCTCTTCCACACCCAGTAACTTCTTCTGTCCTAGAGGCTTTCTACCATCCTCCTGATTACTCCTTCTTTTCTTCTCGGTCCTTAGTAATGTTTCTGTTGTCTAATGCTTCCACACCCATTAGCTTCTTCTGTCCTAGAGGCTTTCTACCATCCTCCTGATTACTCTTCTTTTTCTTCTAGGTCCTTAGTAATGTTTCTGTTGTCTAATGCTTCCACACCCATTAACTTCTTCTGTCCTAGAGGCTTTCTACCATCCTCCTGATTGCTCTTCTTTCTTCTCGGTCTTAGTAATGTTTTTCTGTTGTCTAATGCTTCCTTTTTAAACCTTCTTCTGTCCTAGAGGCTTTCTACCATCCTCCTGATTACTTTCCTTCTTTTCTTCTCGGTCCTTAGTAATGTTTCTGTTGTCTAATGCTTCCACACCCATTAACTTCTTCTGTCCTAGAGGCTTTCTATATCCTCCTGATTACTCTTCTTTTCTTCTCGGTCTAGTAATGTTTCATTGTCTAATGCTTCCACACCCATTGCTTTTCTTCTGTCCTAGAGGCTTTCTACCGTACTCCTGATTACTCTTCTTTTCTTCTCGGTCCTTAGTAATGTTTCTGTTGTCTAATGCTTCCACACCCATTAACTTCTTCTGTCCTAAGAGGCTTTCTACCATCCTCCTGATTACTCTTCTTTTCTTCTCGGTCCTTAGTAATGTTTCTGTTGTCTAATGCTTCCACACCCATTAACTTCTTCTGTCTAAGAATACCATCCTCCTGATTACTCTTCTTTTCTTCTCGGTCTGTAATGTTTCTGTTGTCTAATGCTTCCACACCCATTAACTTCTTCTGTCCTAGAGGCTTTCTACCATCCTCCTGATTACTCTTCTTTTTCTTCTCGGTCATAGTAATGTTTCTGTTGTCTAATGCTTCCACACCCATTAACTTCTTCTGTCCTAGAGGCTTTCTACCATCCTCCTGATTACTCTTCTTTCTTCTCAGTCTGTAATGTCTTCTGTTATCTAATGCTTCCACACCCATTAACTTCTTCTGTCCTAGAGGCTTTCTACCATCCTCCTGATTACTCTTCTTTTCTTCTCGGTCCTTAGTAATGTTTCTGTTGTCTAATGCTTCCACACCCATTAACTTCTTCTGTCCTAGAGGCTTTCTACCATCCTCCTGATTACTCTTCTTTCTTCTCGGTCCTTAGTAATGTTTCTGTTGTCTAATTCTTCCACACCCATTAACTTCTTCTGTCCTAGGGCTTTCTACCATCCTCCTGATTACTCTTCTTTTCTTCTCGGTCCTTAGTAATGTTTCTGTTGTCTAATGCTTCCTGCCATTAACTTCTTCTGTCCTAGAGGCTTTCTACCATCCTCTGATTACTCTTCTTTTCTTCTCGGTCCTTAGTAATGTTTCTGTTGTCTAATGCTTCCACACCCATTAACTTCTTCTGTCTAGAGAACTTTCTATAATCTCCTGATTACTCTTCTTTTTCTTCTCGGTCCTTAGTAATGTTTCTGTTGTCTAATGCTTCCACACCCATTAACTTCTTCTGTCTAGAAACTTTCTACCATCCTCCTGATTACTCTTCTTTTCTTCTCGGTCCTTAGTAATGTTTCTGTTGTCTAATGCTTCCACACCCATTAATAACTTCTTCTGTCCTAGAGGCTTTCTACCATCCTCCTGATTACTCTTCTTTTCTTCTCGGTCCTTAGTAATGTTTCTGTTCTCTAATGCTTCCACACCCATTAACTTCTTCTGTCCCTAGAAGGCTTTCACCATCCTCTGATTACTCTTCTTTTCTTCTCGGTCCTTAGTAATGTTTCTGTTGTCCTATGCTTCCACACCCATTAACTTCTTCTGTCCTAGAGGCTTTCTACCATCCTCTGATTACTCTTCTTTTCTTCTCAGTCCTTAGTAATGTTTCTGTTGTCTAATCTTCACACCCATTAACTTCTTCTGTCCTAGGGCTTTCTACCATCCTCCTGGTCTTCTTCTTTTCTTCTCGGTCCTTGTGTCATTAACTTCTTCTGTCCTAGGGCTTTCTACCATCCTCCTGATTACTCTTCTTTTCTTCTCGGTCCTTAGTAATGTTTCTGTTGTCTAATGCTTCCACACCCATTAACTTCTTCTGTCTAGAGGCTTTCTCTACCATCCTCCTGATTACTCTTCTTTTCTTCTCGGTCCTTAGTAATGTTTCTGTTGTCTAATGCTTCCACACCCATTAACTTCTTCTGTCCTAGAGGCTTTCTACCATCCTCCTGATTACTCTTCTTTACTTCTCGGTCCTTAGTAATGTTTCTGTTGTCTAATGCTTCCACACCCATTAACTTCTTCTGTCCTAGAGGCTTTCTACCATCCTCCTGATTACTCTTCTTTTCTTCTCGGTCCTTAGTAATGTTTCTGTTGTCTAATGCTTCCACACCCATTAACTTCTTCTGTCCTAGAGGCTTTCTACCATCCTCCTGATTACTCTTCTTTACTTCTGAGTCCTTAGTAATGTTTCTGTTGTCTAATGCTTCCACACCCATGCTTCTTCTGTCTAAGAACTCTACCATCCTCCTGATTACTCTTCTTTACTTCTCGGTCCTTAGTAATGTTTCTGTTGTCTAATGCTTCCACACCCAGTAACTTCTTCTGTCCTAGAGGCTTTCTACCATCCTCCTGATTACTCTTCTTTTCTTCTCGGTCCTTAGTAATGTTTCTGTTGTCTAATGCTTCCACACCCATTAACTTCTTCTGTCTAGAACTTTCTACCATCCTCCTGATTACTCTTCTTTTCTTCTCGGTCCTTAGTAATGTTTCTGTTGTCTAATGCTTCCACACCCAGTAACTTCTTCCTTCTAGAGGGCTTTCTACCATCACTCCCTGGTGTTACTCTTCTTTTCTTCTCGGTCCTTAGTAATGTTTCTGTTGTCTAATGCTTCCACACCCATTAACTTCTTCTGTCCTAGAGGCTTTCTACCATCCTCCTGATTACTCTTCTTTTCTTCTCGGTCCTTGTGCTTCTGTTGTCTAATGCTTCCACTGATAACTTCTTCTGTCTCTGAGGCTTTCTACCATCCTCCTGATTACTCTTCTTTAC
>JBBBDQ010018333.1:0-22321 GCA_037127315.1 Ascarosepion bandense | reverse complement strand
TAAAAAACCCCGAGCAAATTCGGGATATATACAGCTAGTTTTTAATAAACAAAAAAAAATATTCAGCCATAAAACTTGGAATTTTAAACTATTAATGAATTTAAATTCCCCATAATACCGATTACTCTAGTTATTTCATTCAAATGCTTATTTGAATTTTTACCATTTTACATGTCTGGCAAAAGGTCACATTTTTTTGAGGAGAAGAAAAGGATGGCCTTTCTTATTTATGAATGGTTGATTAACTGAATTATTTACAACTTACGACGGGAAATACACATGAAATATGAATTTAATTCTTTGAATGTGGTAAAATTCCTGTTCGTCTTCTAAGTTTAGTGTATCAGATACAAATCCTATATCATCCAACAATTAACTGAAACAAAAAAAGTCGATTTGCACACCAACAAAAATCCGATCAGAATGACTGGAAAACATTTTAGAAAAACCAGATTGGCAAGTTCAGAATCCAGTGTGAAATTTAATTTTTGACGAATAGGGTAAGGATTGACCGGCTACTGAAAGAAAGACGAAGCCAAGTTTCGCGGTTCGATGTTCAATTAATTTTCTAACAAAGCGATTTGCAAAACTAAGACAAAGTTAAGCCTATGTGAAAAAATCTTCAATCCACTGAACTGGACATAAGGTTCCATCACATATTCGTTCTCCTTTCTCTTGTGCTATTTTCCTTTATTTCTTCATCTATCTCACCATTCACACAGTCAACAAAAAATAAAACGACGACGACAATAACAACATACTTCAACTGACTCCTGTGTCCTGATAAGTACAATTTTTCCTTTGTTGCTTCACCTTCCTTTTCAATGGCCATTAAAAGGGAAAGGAACATGGACTTTATTAATACCCTAATTAATCTTTTCTGCATACACACATTTTGCTACTTTACAAATTACAAGACATGATCAATTTACAACTACCATCTCTTGATTCCTTTAACTGGACACTACACTTTCTTTTTGAACATTTACATAGTAGCCTTCACTTTTACAAAATTCTGTTATTTTTTTTTTTCAGTTAATAAAATTCCATTTATTTTACCAATGAAACACTTATTCTTTCAACCTTCTGATATCTTTCAATGAGGATTATCGGCTATGTTTGTAAAAAAGTTTCAATCGTTGTATCCGTAGGAGAAAGGAATTGTGCAGTCGGGTCGACATTCACTCTTCATGCTAAGAAGAATAGAGAAAAGTATTGTCAGTGGTCAGGAAGTAGAACATTACCGACCTAATTGCATGGATTTGTAACGAGTCTAATAGCATTTAGGATAATGACTGAAAGTTACCTCCTTTGTATAGCTCCACAAATGGCAGTGAAAAGAAAAACAGCACGGGTTGATGATATTCTGGAGGTACCCTGAAAAAAACAAAAACAAAAAAAAACAAACAAAAAAAAAAATCAGCATAGTATGAATAAAAAATGGCCCAAAACTTAAGAACGATCTTTTTGCATCAAAATGTTATTAAGAGGAAGGACGAAGTATTTTTTTAAATTATCTGTTAACATTTTAACGCTCTTAACACGTTCGAAATTTTGGTAAAAAAATAGTTTTGATTTTAGTTAGCGGGTAACCAAAGACGTTACGAGAGTTTATAATGGAAAACGTAATGTTCCATAACTCAGTTTTTTTCCGGTGACGAACACATTAATTTGGAAATTCTTGCAAAAATCAAATAATTTATATAAAATCTATACATAAATCAACGAACAAATATTAAAATTTCTCAAAGAAACTGCTGTAATAGGCAAAATTTGAAATAAGTTTTAAGCTAGTTTTCTGCAAAATGTTCTGAATAATGGATATTGAGTAAGTTTTGGATTAAGAAAAAATGTCTTCAGATGTCATTTTGTTGTACCGATTTGGGTTGATGTTTTCTAATCGATTAATTGAACTGTCTTCCAATAAATTAAATGAAGAAATATTCAAATATTTTAATTTTAAGTTATCTACCTTTAACTGTTACTTGTAGCTAAAGTCAAATGTTTCTGTAGTGCTGATAATAAACTTGAATAGTCTTTGCTTACTTCATAATTGAAACTTTAGATGTAAAATTTTCGTAATGAAGAAATTTTGTAGTCAGTGTTAATTTAATGAAAAATCTCGTGTTAAATTTATGATGTTTGAGTGAGAAAGATCAATTGTTGAATCAATGTGACGAATATTTTTTTAAATTTCAAATCGTTTAGAAAGGTTCTTGAGGATTGCTTCTTCGAAGTCCAAGATTCTCACTGAGGGTATCGTTTCGCGCCGCATGAAGAATGAAGTGGACGATTTTCGCTTCTGTCTGTTACAGGATGAATGGCGAACGATATGCTTAATCGACGCTAACAAGATACACTATACAATTTTGGCACAAGGCCGATGATTGCGGGTGGGGGAGACAAAAACTGAGGCTGGTCATCAATAACTATCCTATACCTAATCCAACTCAAGACCCAATCAATTCCAATTTTCCATTCACCATAAGGACCCATCCATCGTCAATCAATCCGCCATACAGGTAGAAAATACTCACATTAAATGTAAAAGAAAATTATTTGTGTACAATATATATAGAAAAAAAATATTAAAATTACACATGAAATGTAATGAAAAAGGGTGGCGGTACATGAAATAAAAAACCCAAACAAAAAAATTTCAACTTAATAAAAAAATAACAAAATTAATGTTAGTTGGACCCGTCTAACCCACAAAAATAAAGAGGCCACTGTATTCTGTCTATGACAAAATCAAGAGGCTCTCTTGCTAAGGGAGATGGGGAGGAGAAAAAAAAATTAATTTGGTTTCGGAAAAGAGAAAAATTCTGACCCAGCTGAGATGAAACAACGGATTCTGAAAAACTGGGGGAAAATGAGAATCCCTAACGGATCATAACAAAAGAAGGTTAGAACATGCCAAGAACAACACCTATCCACATTAACTAGGTACACAAAAGGACTACTTTAATCAAGGGAGGGTTCTACAGGAATCCACCCCGATGTGACTAGGAGACCTAAAAAGAGAAAATCAAGGCGAATCAAGCTCGCTACGGTAAGATTCTTTAGCGTCTCGTTCTCATTTTTCTACATTCACTTTCAAACTTTAAAGCCAGGAATTATTTTCGTTCTTTTTGTTAAAAAATGTAGCAATTGTTTCTGAAAGGTGTAACTGTCATTATTTAAAAAACATTTATTACGATTTTAGCAAAAGCAAACACGTTTCAAGTTGAAATAATCTTTTTCGTCATGATTTCATTTTATTTTCTCATTTAAAATAATTTTATTAGTCAATTTGTCCTTTCAAAGTTATTGGCAAATTAAAAAACAAAATACTTGATAATTTAATTTAAGAGATAATTTTATTTGAATGTAATTTGTAATAGTTTATAAAATTTGTATATAAACTTTTAAAATTAAGTAAGAACGTAAAAGAAAAGTTATCGCAAGGCGATAATGTCAAATCGCGGTTAGAGTTTCAACTGAGAGAGGGAATGAGAGAAGCAAAAACGCAATGCCTGTCAAAATAGTTTTGGAGAGATTTTTAACAATTTATACTTTCACCTTGTATAAGGTTGATTATTTCTAAATAATAATTTAAAACAGGTACCTACGTGTGTGTGTGTGTGCGAGAGAGAGAAAGAGAGAGAGAGAGAAAATAAAAGAGAACACGAGAGAGAGAAAGAGAACACGAGAGAGAAAAAGAGAAAACACGAGAGAGAAAAAAAGAGAAAACACGAGAGAGAGAGAGAGAGAAAGAAAGAGAGAACACGAGAGAGAGAGAGAGAAAGAAAGAGAGAACACGAGAGAAAGAGATAACACGAGAGAGAGAGAGAGAGAAAGAGATAACACGAGAGAGAGAGAGAAAGAGATAACACGAGAGAGAGAGAAAGAGATAACACGAGAGAGAGAGAAAGAGATAACACGAGAGAGAACACGAGAGAGAGAGAGAACACGAGAGAACGTGAGAGAGAGACAACACGAGAGAACGAGAGAGAGACAACACGAGAGAACGAGAGAGAGACAACACGAGAGAACGAGAGAGAGACAACACGAGAGAACGAGAGAGAGACAACACGAGAGAACACGAGAGAGAGAGTGAAAGAGATAACACGAGAGAGAGAGTGAAAGAGATAACACGAGAGAGAGAGTGAAAGAGATAACACGAGAGAGAGTGAAAGAGATAACACGAGAGAGAGAGGAAAGAGATAACACGAGAGAGAGAGAACACGAGAGAGAGTGAGAGAGAGAACACGAGAGAGAGTGAGAGAGAGAACACGAGAGAGAGTGAGAGAGAACACGAGAGAGAGCGAGAGAGAAACACGAGAGAGAGCGAGAGAGAGAGAACACGAGAGAGAGCGAGAGAGAGAAAGAGAGAACACCGAGAGAGAGCGAGAGAGAGAAAGAGAGAACACGAGAGAGAGCGAGAGAGAGAAAGAGAACACGAGAGAGAGCGAAAGAGAGAAAGAGAGAACACGAGAGCGAGAGAGAGAAAGAGAGAGAACACGAGAGAGAGAGAGAGAGAAAGAGAGAACACGAGAGAGAGAGAGAGAAAGAGAGAACACGGAGAGAAAGAGAGAACACGAGAGAGAGAGAGAAACACGAGAGAGAGAGAGAACACGAGAGAGAGAGAGAAATAACACGAGAGAGAGAAATAACACGAGAGAACGAGAGAGAGAGTGAAAGAGATAACACGAGAGAGAGAGAGAACACGAGAGAGAGTGAAAGAGAGAACACGAGAGACAGAGAAAGAAGAAGAAATCATTGAAAGAAACAAAAATGGCATCGAAAAGCAAATTTTTCCGTTGAAATTTTAAGAGGAAAAAATAAAAAAATCAAAGCAATTTTTTTTATCATTTTTTAAAAATATTTTTGTAATTCTGAACCGTTCAAAATTTTGGTTAAAAAAATCTTAGAGTTTTTGTAGTTTACGCAACTCATTTAATTTGAAAAATTCTTGCAAAAAAATCAAATAATTGTGATTTTTAAAACTTTCCAGAACTTATTCACAAATGAAAATATTTTTGAAATCGTTATTTTAAGAAAAATTCCAGTAAAAAATATATATTTTTCTTTTACATCTGTTACCTCATATCATGAAATTTCAAGAAATTATATTCTTTAGGCAAAATTGTTTTATTAGTTAAAAGCAGAACTCATTAGGGAATGTAAAATTTAAATCCTTTATTTTTTCAACCATATTTTTTAGTCTTTTTTACTAAAAATCTGCTCTAAATAGTAAAAGAAAATGCAAAAAAACTAATTATTTAATTATATAAGCTTATAATTGCTTAATAAATAATATAAAGCAGGGATATTATAGTCACTTATAGACTGAAGAAATTTTTTTCGATTAATAATGAAATTTTAGGTGCTTTTGTTTTTTTTTATTATAATAATTTACAGTTTCAAAAATATTTTTAAAGTATTTTAAATATTGTAGATTGGTAAGTTAAGTAAAACTATTTACTCATCAAAAATTGAAAAGACACAAATCGTATTTAAAATAATTAAAAAAAAATTATTTTTGCATATTTGAATTTTTTTTGTGCATGTTAATTTCGTAGCTATGTGTTTCACAGTTTCTTCCAATTAAAGGGGAAAAAAAAATTGTACAATTATGTCATTTGTGATTGCCATACAGCTTTCACTGTAGGTACATCCACTAAATTGCTAAAACAGAAGAGTATGATTAAGAAAGTTCCAAACATTTTTCATCAAAATGTTTATATTATTAAGAGGAAAGATCAAAGTAGTTTTTAATTTTTTTTTTTTTTAATTTTAATCCCATCTAACATTTTTGAAATTTTATCAGAAATTTTGATTTAGCGGCTAAAGTTCGTGACTGTTTTACAATGAAAAACGTAAATACGACATTAACCAATTTTTTTTCCCCGGTGACAAACATTAATTTGGAAAAGGCCTCACAAAATCAAATAATTGTCAGATTTTAATGAAACTTTCAGTTTCAAATGGATGAAATTATTTTTGGAAATTATTTTTTAAGAATCTTGATAAAAATATTTTTTTAGCACTTCCTCACGTAAATCCATAAAATTTTAATAAATTTTAATTAGCTGCAAACATTTATTAGTTAAACGCAGGGCTCATTGTGGGAATATAAATCATCTATGTTTTTTTAAGTACACAACCCTAACCGAAAATCTGCTCCGAAGAGTAAAATAAAATGCAATAAAATTGATATAATTTAATAAGCTTTTTAATTGCTGGAATAATTATTAAAGACAGTTTGAAGAAAATTCTTTTTCAATTACTAATAAAATTTTGAAATAATTGTTTTCATTTTTTTTAAAATTATTATTATAATTAGTAAATAATTCATAAAGTGTTACAACGACTTTAAAAAATCTTTTATGGAATCAAGATATTAATTCTCTTTTAGCTAAGAATTGATGATTATATGGCCTATCTGTAAAATTGGAAAGTTTAATATCGTTCTCCAGAAATATTTTAAAATAATTAAAAAAATTTGTGTGTGTAAATGTTTTTTGGGTAAGTAATGATGTTCCGTAGGAGTCATAACATGTTTCCATAAAAATTAAATTAGATATTTCTACTACCGCCTTAAACTTAATAACTTCTTACTCAAGAAGAATCCCGAACCTGTGCCAGACTTAACAGAACCATCCAAAGTGTTGTATTTCAATTTAATACGTGAGCATATAACCAGATTGATTCTGAATGTTGAAATGACCAAAAGAAGAACCAAGTAAAACTTGGAATTTGCGAAGATTTTTCTTCTTGTGACTTTGCTCTATCTGGAGCCAATTCATTTCCAGCAATTCCTGAAGGTCAATTCGGTTTCGCTCCGTCTTAAGATCAACCAAATCACAACGTGGGTTAAGATAGGTTGATCAAAGCATCGATTTATCAGTCCAGCCGCAGAAATTGAGTAATTAAATTATCAAACAGATGGTAAATGTCACAAACCTACATGAGAGATGATATTCAGTTTCTTAGCTCCATACCACAAACAAGACCTAGGAACACTCATGGTAATATTTGATGCTAGCAAACTATATCGCAATATAACACATGAATTGGGTAAACAAGCAATCTTAATTTTGGATTGAAAAACATCCAGGAATATTATATCCCAGATCCATCAAGGAATTCATTATTGATAGCATCGACCTAATGATGAACAACAATACTTTCGAATTTGACAACACTCTAGGTACCAAGGATAGGAACGAAAATGGCACCAACATGTCACCCTAACCTAGCTTCAGTGGCGTACGTGATACACGGTTAGCGATCATGTCTCTTGAGACGACTGACTGGGCAATAATTTTCCCCATAGGGTTGCCATTAGTTTCTGCAGTAGACTGTTACCAATCAATGGAACCCAGTTTGTCCTGTTATTTAACTCATAAAGAGGAAAGATTAATACGTTTCCCAAGAGTATTTTGCGTGTAAGTGAATGCATCGAATCTAACTGGAATTCGAACTCGGCTTTCCGATTTCTCATTCCACTGCACCAAGACACATCCTCTAGAGGAAAACAATTATGAATAAATAGATCATCTGTGTATCATATTGTTCAGATTTGTGGCTCCAATGATAAATCCTGGTGTGACTCCTAAGTCTCTCAGAATAGTCTCGCTGTACATGTTGAATAGATCTGGTGAGAAGACACATCCTTGTCTTACACTCTCTTTCTATCTTTGTACATCTGGCTGGAATCGTTTCCGTCCGTATGCTTTTACAAAAGCAGAGAAAACACTAACCAAAGGGTCGGCAGCCTTTGGAGAGAGAGGGCCAAAAAGCTATGTAGAATCATGGAAGAGGGCCAAAACAGCCATGGCTCCAGTGTCATGGAGAAGAACCATGTTATTAAATATGTGAATAAATTTTCTTTGTTTGAAGAAAGCAAGGATTCAATATAATTTAATATCTGATGGAAATTTTGTTAAAAAGTATTACATCTTAAAAATAAATGTTTCATAAATCAGTACTGAAAAGAATTCCATTAAAATCGGTTCAAAAAACCGTTTTATATTCGTTTAAATGTGTCTGCTCACGAAAGCAATTTCATAGAAAAAGTGAAAGGAGGCCGTAGGCTAATTTTGGCGATCCCTACAAATAAAAATAAATGTAAAACATTCTCCAGGTAAAAATAAATCATTTAATTTCGACGCAGTATATTCAGACTATCAACTGTCTCTGAGTTGGTCTACCTATTTATATCGTGTTCAGAGTAAGGTAGCGGGCCGGACAAGATTCACTGAGGGCCGGATGTGGCCCGCGGGCCGGGGTTCGCCGACCGCTGTTCTAAACTGTAACTCCAAAAATATAATTTTGGATTCAGTTGCACAAAATGCAACAAATCTTACCTAAGTATCTCTCAAGCGCTAAACACGTCTCTCCCTGCAGAAGAACATTAAATTTCCAGATGTTAAGTGGATGCATTACATATAAAAATAATAATGTTTAAAAGGTTATAGTAAGGATTCTATTGAGTTATTACAAAAAGTTTTAATCTTTAGTAGTTGTTAAATAGAGAAATTAGAATTGAAAGTTTTGGAAGATTGTAGAATATTCAAGTAAAAACTAGAGAATTCTAAAGGATTCTAGAAATATGCAAATTAAGTGTTAGAAAATAGGTTTTGGGGAGAGAGTCGTTGTTAAAAGGATTTATAACATTATCAACTCCGGCTTTGCTTCAAGGATTTGTATATCCAACCGAAAGAATTTACGAAAAGTTGCCGACCAACTAAAACCTGAAAGAGAACTCCTATGGAACTAAGTGGTAAATAGAAATTTTTGACCCTTTCATTGACCAAACGAATAATTTTTTTTATACACATTTGAAGATTTCCAAAAAGTATAGCACTTAGACTACTTCGCTAGCTTAACTGCAAAAGATAATTGGCATTTCCTCAAATACCCTACTCGTCACTCTACCAGGTGTAAACTATGTTTCTCGTTTTGAATGCAAAAATTGTATATTTTGTAAATATTTTTATTTTGTGTTATCGTAAATTAAATATTTGTCTGTGATTAGGTTCTGTGTTTAGGTTAATCATTTTTTTTTCTTTTGTTGCAACATATCGTAACAAAATTAGGGGTCAACCGGGGATTAAACCTGGGACCTCTCGAAACTGTCACCACGTATCGACAAATACAACGAAGAATTTTAAAATATGAGTAGGCTCATTCCTTCAAAATATTTATATCGATGTTCCGTTTAAAATGAAGAAATATATTAATGTACTACTACTGGGTATTTTACATAAAGACAAGAAAAATAACTAAGCCCTCTGAGGTGGAAATTTACATATTTTTTCTTCATTACACGACAATTATTGCAAGAACAACACAGAAATAAAAAGTTAAATAAGGCTCTGTTAAAGAGAGAACATGCGGCAAGAGCTTTCATAACTGGCAGTTATGGACTGAGCCAACTTTTGCCTTCGTTTTTGTTTCTCTCTGCATGAGCGTGACAGGAGGGAAATTATATATGTGTGTGTGTGTGTGTGTCATCCGCAGGCAAATCTGTTTCGCCTCTATCACAGCTCATCAGTACAGCTAGATATCCGATTGCGTTTACCAAGGATTGAAACCCGACCGATTTAACGTCAGTCGGTGATTCTACCTCTGATCTATGAGAGGTAGAGGAGGCAGAGTTTTAGCATGTGATATATCATGTAAACACACGCCAGTAGTTAGAGTGTTCTTAATTCATTACTGAATGAACGATGTGTAGATGCTAGAGTAGCTACTGTTTTTTCCAAAGTTTACCATTCTTCCAGAGTGCTCAATCAGGGTGTGAGATCGTAAAAACACACACACATATCGGAATAATGACTTGATACCAGAACAAAATATAGATCTGAATAAACATAATTTTATGTTCATTTTTTTTTAATAATATTCTGACCTAGGCTGCCATTTGGCGAACGCTTCTTAAGAGAACAATCAGTGGCACAATTATAATTGTATTAGGACTGAATAGCGAAGAATTACAAGAGATAATGCTGGAACACGTTTTAAAGTTACGATTAATATAAATACGGAAATTAAAAAACATTTACGATTGAACTAAATACGTAAATAAAGAAATGGTAAATGATTCAGCGAGAGCGAGAGAGAGCGAGAGAGTGAGAGAGAGCGAGAGAGTGAGAGAGAGAGAGCGAGAGAGAGCGAGAGAGAGCGACCATTTCTCAACTTACTGTGTATCAGATTCTTTTTCAATTCTTCGAAGTTTATTAGAAATTGTCCCATTACTTCTAATGATAAGATCACGGTTTCTTTTTATACGTAAGTCTGTACACGAATATCCTCTTACAAGAGATAACACATATGTGCTGATGCTCTATAGAAGTTGCTTGGGTCCTCCTCTTTTACATTCCGGAGTCTTTAAACTTACAGTTCCTGATGTTAGCAACAAAAGGAATAGAGTTCAACTTTGAAAATGATATGTATGTCCGAGTAGATGGGGGTTTCTAGTGGCAGCCCTTGTCCTTTAGCCAACATTTTTGTTGGTTACCATGAGAGCCTTTTGTTTGAGAAGTATAAGAAACCATATATCTATCAACGTTACAGGTTGGAGATGGGCGTCATTCAAGCCGTCTGTAAATTCATTGTAAGATTATGACGAAAAAATGACCAACCCGTTTTTTTTTTCTGCCCTCAAGCGAACATTTGAAGTCGCACCTCCACTCATTTTTGATACCCAAGTTTTAAAATGTACTTTTAAAAAATAAAGTTTTCTTGAAAACCTTAATTTTAGCTATAATTGAAAGCTAAATGATTATTTTATTTCCAGTAAGCAAAATAATTTATTTCAAATAGAAATTATATTTGACAAAATCTCAATTTTTCGAGTTTTCAAACATTTTCTTTTTGTCCATTTTGATATGTTTATGAACAAAAGTTAATTTTCGGTTTTAAAAATCATGCAAAAATAAAATATACATTTGTGATGTTATTTATAACCTGATTTTACACAAAAGCAGTTACTTGTTTATAACATGAAATCTCTAAAAATAAAGTTGTTTTTTTTTTTTTTAAATCACAGAGCTCTGATCTCTGACCTGTGAAGTGATTGATGACAGCCAGATGTGGCGATAAGTATGGTTGACCAGAATTGACATAACTGTCCAAATTTATTTCATGTAAGGAGAATAAAACGTGAAACACTTGACCTTTAATGTTTGGGATTCGAATTCACATTTTCTTTTCTAAGGCGTTAAAGAAACCGCTTTATTAGAACGGTTACCGTTCGAATGCCTGGTCATCAGCAAAAAGAGCAGCCCAAATGCCAAATACAGGTCGGGGATACTAAAATCAAGCAGGTACAAAATTTAAATACCTGGGAAGTGTTCTAACAAAAGACGGAAAGTGACACAGAGATCCGAAGGCGAATTGGCATGTCGAAAGAAGCAGTCCAGGAGTTGAGTGAAGTATTAAGAAACAGGACAATTTCGCTAGAAACAAAGAAGAGAGTACTGGATTGCTATGAGATTTCAGTTCTTCAATATGGCAGGAATGCTGGACAATATCAAAGATGAATGAAAAACTTGAAGCAACTGAAATGTGGTTCTACAGAAGGGATGCTGCGAATATCATGGATCGAGCATGTGAGCAATGATGAGGTTTCAGAAAGGATTGAAACGAAAAGGAAATTAATACTGAGCATCAGGAAGAGACAACTAAAGTTCTTGAGACATGCAATGAGGAAAGAGGGCTTGGAGAATCTGATACTAACAGGCCAGATAGAGTTGGGGGAAAAGAAACAGGAAAGCAGCGGGTAACATTTGAAGGGCCTGATCAGGTGGATGACGGAACGAGGGTTGTGGGGTGTAACAGGAGAAAGCGTGCTAAGAGCCACTAGGACAGGGAGACGTAGAAAGCCACGACGCTCTACGTCCTAAAGGACACGGCACATAAAATATATACGCCAACTGTTTATAAGAAATTATAATGTGAATATAAAGTGGGGAATCAAATCTATATAATAATCAATATATAAACTGATCCCTCATTTTGTGGCCATGGTAGTTTTGCTACATTTATATTTTAGATTTATGGGTTTCAGCTAGTGGATGGCAGAGCGGAGTTTGGTGGTGTAACAGGAGAAAGTGTGCTAAGAGCCACTAAGGGACAGGAAACGTGGAAAGCCATGATCGCCTACGTCCTGAAAGGACACGGCACATAGAAGACACGCGATTTTATCGCTTTGGTTATTTGCGGATAACAAACAATTCTCGCTTCTTCAGAATCCATGGAAGTACAAACAAATCATTTGGTTTTCAGATCAGTGTCGACGCTGATTGGTCCGAAGAAATATCATCTGAGTATTTTTAAACCGACACACCATTTTCATTTTCTGTATTAATTTATCCAACGTTCGTGAATTGTTGGCAAAGACTTCTCGATATTTTTTAAAATGTATTAAAATGAAAATTTTGAACAACCACGATTTTCTCCTTCAGTTATTTTTAAACTTACCTGCGAATCTTTTAAACCTGAACGCATTTGATTTGTTTTCAATATTTTAATCAACGACTTCATTGAAATTTGAGGAGTTTCAATTAAAAGTTAAAATCTTTGTAAATCGTTCATTGACGATGAATAAATTTAGCACAGACTTTAGTGACGTTGCAATTATCTGCCGGGCTGGCTTGGTTGTAGACGTAGACGATTACGGACACCCCTTGACGATGATGTCGAAACGGTACCAATTATGTCGACGCTTTCGGGCCGCTGGTCGTGATCTAGTCACAGAAGTTGGTCCTCAAGACGTCTATTACAACAACGGACTCCACCCCACGTTGTGATTTGATCTCAGAAAGTCACGTTGTGTAAAAACCCGGTAGCCGTATTTCTACCAGTCCAGACCGGACACTTGTGGTTAAAATAAACACGACGAAAAATAAAAAAAAATAAAAAAAATAAAAATAAATGAAAAAGTTCGAAGACGTCTGGAGAGTTACGAAGAAAGTCTTTATAAAAATTTTTTTTACAAAAGCAGAAAATACAGTTTAATTGTAAATACCAGTTTACAACAGACAGACGATTCGTTTAAAAATACCACAGCTTTCAATCTTCAATTAAAAATTAAGTCCTTTCGAAGTTTCAGTAAAGTAATCAGAGCTCTTCAAATTTTCATTAAAGTTCATTCATATATTCTCTATAATCAGAGCTGTCAATTTTCCAAATAACCTTTAAAACAAACTTCTTCGGGGTTTTTATCGGAGGCGCATTATTCAACATTAAGTTAATCGGCGGCAGGTTTTTCTATGTTTCTTACATCTTCAGCCAAGGAGTTCTGGGGTAGGCGACCAGCTTCTTGGGTCGTGCGTTCCCCAGTTGGGAACACTTCCACAGTCGTTACATTTCGACTGCAATTTGAAAACTCAACAGGTGATTTTTCTCGCTGAGTCTCCATTTTATAACCATCCATAATCCTCTCGGGGGATTTAGCCGACACAAAGCTTAATTTGGAAATATCGGTACAAAAAGTTAACTACCTGCAAAAAACTACAGTGCAGGAATTCAAATTTCATACTCACTGAAACGGACTCTTGTCAACAGGCATGAACACATGCTAAATTTATTATACAAAATCGAAAACTTCTCACCAGATTGAGATGAAAGAAATTTTGACCCCGATTAAATGCTAGAGCGTTTTACGGTCGCTAATAATTCTTGGGGATTTTACAAGAATATTAATGAGTAATAAATATTTTAAAATTTCGACTTGCTGTAGTGGTTAACAAGATTGTATTGCAAGATCAATTGGGTAGAGAGTCTTGATCCTCACTGGCTGCCCCATACATTCGGCCTTGTACCACATCTAACCTGTATTTAGAAAATTCCCATTAACTTATGTGTTAATACTCTTGAGAAATGTATAAACTACTTCCCACCTTCAACTATGGGGAAATAACAGGACAGATTTGACCTGCAACCTTAGTTATCAACCAATATTGGAGAAGGAAAACTCCAACCAGACTGTCTTGTACCATTGATGCTGTGGTAAGGTTAGGGTTAATGACCTTTCCTACCATTTTCACAGCTGCGTGCATCCGTTCGGCTCTCGGCCACAGTAGTAGGCCTCAGTCGGTCAGGGTTATCATGTTATCTTAGTTGTCTGCTTTGACTGAGCACTGGCGTCTGTGACTGTAGAAACCGATGCGGGGTGACAGTCTTTGTTGCAGAGGCTGAATTTATGTTTTGTTTCTTGTCTGTCGGAGCCGTCATTTTGTTTCCTGCGAACCTACCTTTCCGGCGACTTGTGTTAATTGCTCCTCCATTCAAATTTCAAACAGTTTTTGTTAAACTGACCTCCTACCCACCCACCAATGTTACCGCCGAAATTTTAGGAAACTGAATGGTGTCAAGAAATGCAAAACTTAAATTATTCTTTCCGGTACATATATATATATATATATATATATATATATATAATTTAAATCGAAACACTCGCAACAGGTACGTCCTTTTAACTTAACGACTGAGTGAAGAGTTGGGGCAAACAGACAGATTGAAACTAACAAATATATTAGCGCCTCGAAGGAGACTACCACCACCTTTAAATTTGTTGTTTATTGTTTAAAATATTTCTCAGTGCAGTCTTATCAAGCTATTACATAAAATTTCCGATTATCGGCAAATTTGAAAAAAAAAATCAATATGTAAACAATTTTAGAAGTGGGGGCTCAATTTTTCATCCGTCATAGTTAATCGATCCTCCATATTGTTACCACTCGCGTTGGGGTCGCTTTGTTTTTGGTTTTGTCTTTTTGGGACGAGTTGTTGATCTTGTTTTTGTCTTTTTTTCAAGTTTTCTTCAGTTCTTACGATGGTATTCTCTCGGAAACTAAGAATGGTTTATTTAAAAATTTCGCAAAGGATTCAGTAGTTGAATATGCGGAAACAAAAAGTTTAATTGCACAGGATCGATTTATTATGTTGTCTATGAAAACTACTAAAATTGTTTAAATGTTGAAATTTTTACAAATTTTTTGTCAATCGGAGAGTTTAGGGTTTAATCGATAAGATTGCACTGAAAAAAAAATGATAATCAACCAATCTCTATTAGTAGTAATAGTCTCCTTCAGGTCCGCCAAAGGGTGGTGGTAGTCTCCTTCAGGTCGGCCAAAGGGTGGTAGTCTCCTTCAGGTCCGCCAATATATTTCCAGTGCGATTTTACTTTCATTTTAATTTGTTTTAACCGAGAAACAAATTTATCTTTAATATTTGGTTCATGTGGGATGAGCTATTGTAACTATTTACACTTCATCGTTCGACTCTTTCTCATCTTTATTGCCATAGTTCACGACGTTTCGGCCGTTGTATGCTTCGACCTTCTTCAGGTGATATATTTTGAAATTTGAAGCCAACCCTTTATTTGTCCACGGGGTGGGTAGATTGTCTAGTTCATGTGCCATACTTTTCCATATCTCAGTTTCAGTTAATTCTCTTTAGTAGTTTCTTATCCCCAAGTCGTTGTTTCCTCTGCAGTGACCAGGTATTGAACTCGTACAACTCTTCTGTCAACTTACTCTTTGGATTACTCAGTCAACGCTTCTTATCCATGCGACCATCTTTACTTGCCGCAACTTAAAAGTTTGTTTCAGCGGGTATCGAACAGCGGTCATTTTATTTTTGATTTCTAAATTGTATCAATATTTATTCATGTATAAAAATGTAGGAATTGTGGCACAAGGCCGAAAGGGGAGGGTAGGAGGTTGGTCAATACATATCCTATACCTAGCTCAAACACTATCAAGAACCATTCATCATTACAAATAGCTCAATCACCACAAGAACCCATCTTTCACACATCACAATACCATATATTTACAAGGGGCACCTAAAAGGGGAAAAGCCATGAGGTAAAAATGCTAATATATACAATATACAAAATATATTTACAAGATTTAATGATAATGAAATGAGGGGAGGGGATGAAATACCCAACAATAACCAAAATACAACAACTTTTCTCAAACTAAAATAAAACAAGTGTTAGTAAGATCCGTCCATCCCACAAAAAGAGTGGTAATATTAATTTGTATAAAATACAAAATAGTGCACATGGCCGAGCGTTGGTACACACTTAACTATCCTATACTAGCTGAACACTATCACGACCCATTCACTTCATTGCAATTCTGTATACAGCAAAAGAACCCATCCATCAGCTCCCGATCCTACATACACCACAATACCACAAGGACACCTAGAAAAAGGGGGAAACCTATGACAATAAAAGATGTATTCATATACAATAGAATATAATTTAAAACATTTAATGAAAGATGAAATGGTGGAAGGGGGATGAACCCAAAATAAACTAAAAATACAACGTAACTACTCACCTTGCAAAAGATAACTGGTTTAATATGTATGTTCTGTGAGAAATATTTTGAAGACTGCCTAACTCAGAATTCACATACAATGAGTACAAAAAAACTTCCGTGACCAGGTACGTCAATATCTGTATTGGAAAATGTCAACACTACGGGATAAAGAGCAGCAAACTGATATGAATACCATCCTTGTAAGCAGTCGAGGGAGTGATATTAGCATTTTCTGAGACTTTATTCATAGATCGAACAATTCAAGCAGACATAGAAAAGAAAACTTTACACAATTACATTATACTGCTAAGACAATGTGACGATAAACATTCACACTTACCAGACAAGCGTTCAAGGTGTTTTGCTTGTCGGGCTGCTGTGTTGTGATGAATGCGTGCGGCGTAAACCCACGCCAGAGAGTCCAGCTGCGTCCTCGCAAGTGGTGTTGGTGTTGGTGTTGGTGTTGGTGTTGGTGTTGGTGTTGTTATTATAATAAATAAATAAATAAAAAAATAAATAAAAATGAATATTCTTCAACCTGTCATTTTATGCTGAGTGAGAATGAGACCGACGGCGATGATTGGTGCGTTGCAAATAGCTTTTTGTCCATAAAAAGGGTCTGCGACAATGGCTGGGAGTTGTGTGTTTTTTTTGTTTTTTTTTTTTGTTTTGTTTTGGTGATGTGCGCAGCTGGGAAAGCATTGAGTTAAGACTGTTCATTTGTCTGCAGCATCAAACCCGCGAGCGGTGGAACAGAAATTTACTCTTTAATCATTAAGACAACATCTCCAAGTTTTATGGAAAACCAAGTAGAGTGAACTGGAGGCTGAAATTGGACAAAATGTGGCACTTAAACTGTTTCTTTTGATCAAGTTTTGGGTTTGATGAAAGAACTCAACAAATCAAAATTTTCAGGAAACAATAACACGCACAACCCCCATCTTGCGATGAGATTCGTTCATTTTCTTTTTCTATGAAGCTGTTTCCTACTTAAGTGGAAACAAAAAATGTGGTATGCCACAGATCATTGGTTCTGACTGGTATGACTTTAAAATGAATTCAGAGGAAAAAATTTAATTTGTTTTTAGGCTCCGTCGTTCAAGAAAATGACCGCGATTTTGACTTGCTGTCTCCTTCGAAATTTTTTATTTTTAGCGACTAACTTCCACGTCCCCCACCAACTAATTTGTTCTTACAAACTGTAAGACTATATTTGTTCGACCAACAAACCCAATATTACTTCTTGAAAGAATCGAACTAGAGGGGTTCTATAGTTGATAGTCGCACCTAGCACAGGTCAAGTTCTTGTAGACTGATACCTAAATTCCAAATGTAGCGTCTGACCAGGCAGGAAAGACATCGTTGTCCTCTTACCTACAGGTAGGTTGAAATACCTTAGTTTCTTTTCACAACTTTATAGAAATAAAGTACTACTTCCGATCTCGAATTTCTCACTCATCCGTTTTTTGAAGTCAAATGTAGGTTTCTTAATAGCTGCTGAAAGACCCTGTGACACTTACTTTCATGGCCAGGTTTTGAACACCCAACTATGTTCGAATATTAGCACGGATATGAGTAACATATTCAACCTGTCAACTTTTTCGCGTTAGAATTTGTCAACAGATAGGTTGAAATTTCCGAACAAATTTCACAATTTGAGTTCCTCATGCTCTCGTTTTATTGGAGTCGTGCGCCTAACTGTATTTGTGGATATCCTTTGCCTACTCCTCAAATCCAATTAAACATGGCAACCATTCAGTTAAAAATAAACGATTCATACCCGTTCGACCTTTCAGATACTTAAGAACATTTATTTCTAAATTATAATTAACGTCGTTCTTAACGCACATCCAAGTAACACTGACCTAAGCTACCGCTGCTTCTCAATCCAGAACAGACTTCATTAAATCTGAGTTTAGAACATGCAAAGCCTTTTTCTTCCGTTAAGAAAAAACTTAAATGTCGTCGATTAAATGGCATCTGTGCGTATATAGTAAACACAAATTCAAGGGATTGAACGACACTGCCTACATTGTTCGAGGCCACTTATCTGCCATCTCTTTTTCTGAAAGATTAAATAAACAATATTAAGCCTCTTACCATTTTCATATTCTAATTTCTTTTAGCAGTTTGAAAAAAAAAATCTCAAGTTTCTCATAATTTAAAAAAATCTTCTTAATTGGTCCAGTAAAATTCGTCTGAGCGTTTTAACACTTTTCAAAATCGCCGACTTCAATCTGCGTAACTTTGCCTTGTCGCAATAACCAGTTCAGGACTTTATACTGAATCTTCTGACGATGAATAAACAATGCAAAATTTGGCACAAGCATCAGTAGCGTTTCTAAATCAACACTGGTTTTTAGTTTGCCAACAGCTTGAATGACCTTGAACTTGCTTCAGGTATTCCCTTTTTTGACTCTCTTTCTGTTAGTTTCTTTCATTTTGGCTTTTTGCTTAGGTCCGATTAAAAATAACTTTGTCTTGGACAAATAATTCAAAACAAAATCTGCCTGTCCGGGTATGACGGTAACCGCATCCGGCAGCAAGGCTCTTATTACGAGATTGTGAGGAGCATGGAACCACCTCTTAATTGTTGTTGTTCCCAGGTCCACCCTGACCCGGAGTGGTAGCACCTGTTAGGGTCCCAGCTATGGGCAAATAGTTAACCCTCAAACTTTGGTCAAACAACATGAAAGTATAAAAATAATTTACAGTGACATTTTTTGTTCAAGGAAAATACTAACAACAGAATATTTTGAAGAAAAATATTACCAGTAATACTCTTTGAATACAAAATTGTAAAGACCTTAAAAAAAAAAAACTAAATTTTCTCATTAAAATCTAAATTAACTTTCTCAATGTAACTGAACATTAGAAAAATACCTGGAAAAACCCCACCTTTTTGCATTAAGTAACCCACAGGTATGCCGCTAAACAAGCTCAAACAAAAACCTGTTAGTTGTCCATTTAAAAGGACTTCTATTAAACGCCGCCAGTGGCTTCTTTCACCCCAAAATAAAAAAACTGTCGTAAAAATGACCTGTTAAACTAAAACGAGCTTCACGCTCCGATTGAAGCTTGTTCGCTAGCTATTCTAAAAACCCAATAGCAACCCCCTGCAGTGTTTCTGTTAGAAAAATCGTTCAAATCAAATGCTCAATTTTTAGCTTCGAAGGAGTTCATTTTTCGGGTCTTTGCCTTAGTTTTCAATTCGAAAGCTGAATTTTCCGCTCAAAAGGATAGCATTTCGGTTCAGGATTTAGCACCAAAACTTAAGGGCACCTTCTTAGGCAACTTCAATCTGCAATCTATTTTCATTTATTTATTTTTTTACGTGATGCCTTTGATCATTTTTTTATCTATTTGCCGTGTTCTTTGAGGTGGAATATGACTCATTCCATAAAATTCTTATTTCATTGTCTGTTGGATTCTTCCTCGTATAATAAAGTGCTTTGAGTTTCGGATTTCGTGTTTTTTTTTTGTTTTTTGAAAAACAAATTCACGCTCTCAACAAACGTCGTGTCCTTCTTTGTTCTCACATCTCGATCGGAGATTTATATCACAAGGAAAGTCTTTGGTTCCACTATCATTGAAAATCTTTCCGTCATCTATAATTCTAAGGAAACAAATCTCCATTCTTCTTAAAACAGGAAGAAAAACTTTAGCCGTTTTAAACTCGTGATATTGGCGCTGGCGATTGAATAGATAGCTTGAAAGTCCGATGCTTTCTTAATATTGCCAACCATACCAGACGTTAAAAAATATGTTCATTTAGAATTACGACTTTGTGACCTAAACCTCCGGGGCAAAATAGTTTCTTGGAAGACTAACAGACCATTAACCGCATCCTCTAAAATTTTAAGTCGAATTTTTGTTACTCGACAACAGCTATATATAGAAAAACCTTAGGTTTTAGAAACTTTTTTTTTCCGAGTAAAATAAACTCGAGTTAACTAAGGAAAATCTTGTCAATATTTAAACGAGAAATGGAAAGACATTTGTCACTTTGTTTCAAATAGAAACTTAACATCTTGCTTGCTCTTTCGTTTGACTTTATCATGCATACAGAAGTAATAAAAAAAAAACCAATTCCAAGATCTTGATTGAATCTCTCTTGTCTGATCTTCATTCTCGAGTTCGTATCCACGACTGGAGCTCGAAATTAGCAACTAATAATGAATACGAAACTTGATGTAACTTTTACACGCCAATCGTACTTTTTTCTTATGCACGCATAATCAATCGAAAGCGATTGCGGATATGACAGTTACAAAGCGATCAAAAGATCTTTTTATATTCGCTTAATTCCCGACGTGACTGTAGCGGATATCAACTTGAAACGAGAAATCGTCGAGACAAGTTCGAATCCCAGTCGTATTCGTTGCATTCACTTACGTGCAAATACCCTTTGAAAATTATTAATCTGTCGCTTCCCCCTCGAGCTATGGGTTAAATAGCAACACAGATTGGGTTCTGTAGCCTTGGTTGGCAACCATCTATCGCAGAAAGTAATGACAACCTACTGCAGAAAAATCTTCACCAGTCATATCTTTTTCGACATGA
The DNA here is from genome assembly GCA_037127315.1 of Ascarosepion bandense. NCBI lineage: Eukaryota > Metazoa > Mollusca > Cephalopoda > Sepiida > Sepiidae > Ascarosepion > Ascarosepion bandense. Next base: position 1,424 of record JBBBDQ010018333.1, on the reverse strand, counting down.
TCGTCCAAGCGTGTAAGAACAGTGTATGGTACTCTTGGGTTCAACGGACTTGAGTCGACCGCACATGTTCTCATTTTATATTTTGATTAAACTAGTTTAATCTTTTGAATAGCTAATGTGACGAAAACTTTAGGATATTTAAATTTTCAGTGGAAAACCTTTTCTAGGTTCTCTCAAAGAAATCCTAGAAAGTGTGACTCTCTTAATCAAATGGGTAAACGAAGTCAACACAAATGGGTTTAACGAGCAGCACGAATCTTCTGACTAAACCATGTACTCTTTCTGCAGAAATGTTTAATTTCCTACGAAAAGTTCTGGGTATTGAAATCCTTCAGGTCAATCGGAAATCTAGGAACAAATGCGTCTAAACGGACGCCAGCGTTTCTGAAACATGTACTTTTTGAAGTAATTTGTATAGAAAATACTTTGTAATGAAGGTTGTATTGTTAGTTGACCCTTCCGTTTTTGTAAAATAAATTTCCTGTTCTTCTTCAATGAATGTCAAATCTCTTAATGTGTATATCAAACCATTTTCTAGCTCTTGCCTTTCTTTCTCGGATGACATTTCCAAGTCAATATTTTGTCGCGTTTTGTTTAAACTGGTCCATTTTGCCCTTTATAGCTTAGTATTTACCATCATATTTCTCGCTCACAAGTCAGTTACAGCGTAACTGGTTATCCTCTATATTTTCTTAAATATAATTACCAATTGGTCACTAACCTTGTGGACCTTTTCACGGGTACCAAAAAGTAAGCAAATCCTTCTCTCGAAATTTCAAAAACACTTTCAAAGGTGAATCCCTTTGTTTCAATTTTAAAAGATAAGACGTTCTATTATCGCTTTGAATATTAATCTTATTTAGGACTGTTATATCTTTTAACAGGCCGTGGTTTTCAGTACTCATGTATTTTTATTTTTTCTCTGAATCTATTTACTATCACTTTTAAAAGCAATATGGGAAGTAATAAGATCGGTGCGTATTATTCCTCCGGACTAGACCGGGCTGCTGACTTACGCCAATAACACTGAGTAAAACCAGCCAATTGAGTAAAGGATGAAAATTTCTCATGTCATTTGGCTCTTTCCAAATCCGTGAATTTGTTTTACTCATGCTAAGCAACGCCAAGAACAATTGACTTACCTGTTAATTATTCACACCTCTACACTTTTTTTTTCCAAATCTTCTAACGATAAAATTGCCGCAAAACATTAAGATGGAATGTTTTATTTTCAAATTGTTTATACAGTTTTTGTGGCACAAGGCCGCAAGAAAAAGGGTGTGGGGAAAAAAACTCTTGGTTATCTCTTCATTATCTACATTATACCTAGCTAATCTGAATGACTTTGACATACTGTACAATTTTTTTCTTAATCACCATAAAAAATTTATCCACTAACACCAACCATCATGCACCACAATACT